>LPNX011171355.1:323496-361269 GCA_001517045.1 Pseudotsuga menziesii
ACAAGCAGACCTTGCTAGCTCAGACCATACCCTGGCTGTCAAAAATTTGTTAGAAGAGAAAGATAATGCGCTCCAGGTTTTGAAGAAGAAGTTGAAGATACCAGGCTCAGAACATGTCCAATCAAGTGAATTTCTAGCTCTCCAGGAGGAGAAAGATAAAATCCATTAGGAGATGATGGAATACAAAGGAAAGGCTGGAGAGCTGCAAGAGGAAAAGGATAGGTGGGGGACCGAGAGGGAGGAGCTGCTATCCCAAATCTCCATGATGAAGAAAGATCAGACTGAAGAAAAGGAGATTATGGAAGAGCTAATGAGCCAAACCCCTACCGGTGATGACTTATCTATTGTAAACATCCAGAAGCCATTAGCTGATTTTTCTGCAGATGACCTGTTGGTGTCTATGTCCCAAGTGAGTCTGAAGGAGGAAGCTATTAAGGAGTTGAAAGCCGAGAATGAAAAAGTAAAGGCTGAATTAACCAAGATAAGTGAAAACAGAAAACAGATCTTGCATGATAGGAATCAATTATAGAAAAAGATCGATGAGCTAAAAGAAAAATGCATTGGGAAGGGCCCTCTTCAGGGGGCGAAACATATTATCTGGGATACCCTAACTATAGAGATTACCAAGTTCCGACATTACTTGTGTTTTATTGATGATTTGAGTGGACTGACAGAGTTGGCCCAACAAAGACTGAAACTGGTGGATGAATACATGGCAAGAAGACCCCTCACTACAGCTCAGAATACATTAAATTTTCTGAATTCATTGACCCACCAAAAGATGCATGACATGGGCATAAAGGACAGAATCTCAATAGCACTGTCGGCAAAGAAGATCATCCACAAACACCATTTAATGAAGATTTTCCAAGAGAAGTCAGAAGAACTGCTTATGCAAGTCACTAAGTTCAAACAAGAGTTTAAAGAGTTGTTCGAAGATGGACTGCCGTCCTTCTGGAATGAAGAAGGTAAGATGCTCCCGCCTGAACATTATCATCACCTGCTTGTCCGGGCTCGAATGGACCACTAGAAATTTGATAGCTTGGCAAAGAACCTGATAGGGAAAACCATTGTAGACATGTTAACAGAAGATTTCGAAGTCCTGCAGAAGTTTGTCGTTATCAGAGCCAGATTGCCCAGGAAATCTTATGAAGCATATATGGAGCTCGAAGTAGCTATTCGGGAGATGATGGAGTGTGACACCCCGAGTTCGGAGCAGTGGAAAGCTGTAGAGCGGTTTGGGAAAACAAAGTATATTCTTCCCCCCTAGGAACAAGTGTCAGGTGCTGAAGAGCTGATGGGGCAAAGACGTGGAGCTGTCGGGACATGGAGCTGTTGGGAAAAGGACATGGAGCTGTTGGCCGAAATTTTGTTATCCAGTTGATTAGTACTTTGTGATCTGTTAGGAATGGAGTGTAACAACTTCCTAGTGGTGTAGGAATTCAATTACAAACTCTAATTTACGCCGATCATTCTGTTATTGATCTGCTGGGAGCAGACTTATTGTTTTATCTATATATTTGTATCTTTTTATGAGATGGGGGTTGGAACCCATTGAGTGAAGTGATTTGTGGAGAACATATCTGTCTTATTTTTTACCAAAAATGAATGCATGAGAGTTTTTTTAGAGATTCATGTATCATTGATGTTGCAGTCCGTGCTTTCTTTCTTCGTGTGATCGTAATTTTTCCCATGTAACACTCCATTCTGTTTTTCCTTCGTATCTGAAACATAGTGTTTGATGATTAGAATTCATATGTTTATGCTCTATTCATCGTTTCAGGTATTATATGATTTTTCTGCTAAAGTTGATATGGAATTCATCTTAGACACTCTGTATTGATGGGTTGTTCCCTCGCCTTTTCTATTTCACCTTGATAAATGGAATGACTGCAATTATGTGATTATCTTTCCTTTGATAAATCTTGTGTATGCATCTGTGGGATCTTTTATATGTATATGACTCCGTTGCCCAATGGATATGTGACTGTTTCAACCAAACAAACAAACCTTTAAATATTGATACCATTTGGTCTTATAAAGTTGTAAAGTTTGTATCGAGAGATCCCTATCTGGAAGAGAATACCAATTTCTTCCTAAAGTGGTTTTTTTGTTACCTCGGGGTGTACCTTTTACAACCTGGGTACATTCTGAGTGCTAACACAATGAACCCCGATGAGGTTAACTGAAGTGTAACTAACCATCAGAAGTGGTTGGAGGCGCCCCTGTTGACTCCAGTTCATTAAATAATCATTAAATAATCAATTTAATAAAGGAAGGCACCTTCACTACTCTATTTAATTGATTGTAACCATCAGTTAGCAATATGGGGCATTTATGACACTCAGATCACCCCCAAAGTGCTCTAGTTAGCCTCCCCGAATGTAGGAGAAGGATTAGTTAGCCTCCTTAACTGAAGGTAGGCATGGGTGTGCTCATGTTGATGTTATACAGTTCTCTTCTGATGTCAATTAAGTCAATAAAACTTAGGATAGTGGTTTAACTAGGCCAAATTGACCGAAATCAGTGTGTATGGTGGTAAATGTCTCCAACAATATGCACAAAAAATTCGTATCCTGTAATGTAATGGTGAAATTTATTAATAGAATAGACTACTTCCAAAAATTATTTTTCAATAATAGTATAATTCAATTTTGCAGGGGTCAAATTCTTGCTAATAAAATAAATGGCACAAGGTTGGCCTTCTTTTTGGCCTAGGACTCCTCCTATGGTCGTATCAGAGGCATCAGTGGATATATGAAAAGGAAGGGACCAATCGGGACCCCTAAGTATTGGTGACACTATTAGTTTATATTTTAATATTTCAAAATCATTTGGACAAGATTCCGTCCATAGGAATTCTGCATCCTTTGTAAGAAGCTTAAACATCGGTGCAGCTATTTTAGTGAAATTTTCAATGAAGCAGTGATAATAGCCTGCATGGCGAAGAAAAATTCTCACCTCTTTTGATTTTTTGGAGAGGGAAGGCCAAAAATTACTTATATCTTAGTAGGATCCATCTTGATTCCTTAGGAAGAAACATGATGCCCCAAGACTATACCTTCTATTAATAACATTTTACATTTCTCATGACTAAGGGCCAGGTTTGTTTCTTGACATCGAATCAGTACATTCTCAATTTAATCAAGGTCCTCTTGAAAGGTATTACCATAGGCTGTAAAGTCATCCATATACACCTCTACATGGTCGTGTATAAGATCAGCAAAAATTCCTAAAACTGCACGCTGAAAAGTGGCAGGTGCATTACATAAGCCAAATGGCAAAACTCTATAGGCGTATGTTCCCCAAGGGCATGTAAAAGTGGTCTTATCTTGATCCTCGGGTGCTATTAAAATATTATTATATCCACTATACCCATCAATAAAGGAAAATTATTGTTTTCTTGATAGGGTATCTAACACTTGATCGATAAAGGGCAAAGGAAAATAGTCCTTAAGAGTGGCATTATTTAGCTCTCTGAAATTAACACAAATACGCCATTTCCCTGTGACTTTCTTCGGGACTACCACTAGAGGAGACACTCATTTACTATCATAAATAGGATAGATGAAACCATCATTGATAAGTTTTTGTAACTCTTCTTTCACTATGTGTTTCAAAGTAGGATTCATCCTCCTCTGAGGTTGCATTATAGGGGAAATACTGGCATCCATGTAGATATGGTGAATACAAGTGTTGGGGTGTATTCCTTTCATGTCAGTGTATTCCCATGCAAATGCTCTAGATCGGATTTTAAGGACCTTAAGCAATTGTTTTTGTTGACTCTCGGTTAACCTTGCATTTATGTGCAAAACTTTCCTAGGGATAACTTCACAAGTAACGATATAAGACCCTATGTGCTCTTCAATTGCAAAGACACATGGTGTTTCTATGAATGTTGAGAGAGCCATATTTTCTTGAAACTCATCTCCAAATATTTGATCAAATTGAGAAAAATACTAAGGAAAATATATACAAGTTATTGAAGAGACAAATTGGCTTAACACATTCTCAGTAGTCTGCTCCTGAAGTTCCCAGGAGTAGTCACTAGGAAAGAAGAGATCTTCAATATTTTCATCCCCAAATGGGAAATATAACCACCACAAAGTTTCAATTACAGGTTGTGATGGGGGATATAAAATAAGTCTCTGTATGGACAACCCATTTGAAATGGTCATTTCCCCATCCCTACATCCTATGAAGGCATTGGCGGTAGCCAACCATGGTCTTCCTAGTATAATAGGATGTCCTTTATAAGGATCCTTTGATTCCATGACCATAAAGTCGACATGGTATTCCCAGGAGGCTACTGATACAAAAATGTCATCCAAGACTCCAATAGGTCTTATCGTGGTACGGTCTGCTAGTTCTAGGATTGAAGGATTAGGTCGGAGAAACTATCCCAATAGTAAAAATTATAAAACTGCGGTGGTCATCATATTAATGGCAGATCCTAAGTCAATAAGTGTATTCTCTATGGTAGTATTATTTCCAATCATAGTTACTACTGGGGCCTTTGGATTTGTATATTTTTCAATCCGAGATTGGTCTATCATACACTCAGACATCTCTCCTATAACATGAATTGTGAGGGGGTCTTTTTTATTCTTTCATGGGCGCTCAATGCATAATTCCTTTATTACCTTGCTATAAATTGGTATGTCCTTAATATCTTGTAATAGAGGGATATTGACATAGATATTCTTTAGTTCATTCATAATGTCATACTCAAGATGAACTACAGGATTTTCTATTGCTAGTCGTTCCGGAAATGGAAAAATCCTTTGTTCCTGAATGGGTTCTTGCTGAGGATGGGTATGCACTGGGATCTTTGGAATATCCACATCCTGTAGAATAGCATCATTCATTTACAACTCTTCCAAATCATAATTGTATGTCATGTACAGGTACAGTTGAAATAACGTAGGATGGAAGAGTTTGCAACTCAATGCTATTAAGAGCCTGAGTTGGCTTATTATTTGGATTAGGTATCGGTTGTGTAGGTAATAATGTAGGTCATGGGGGGTTTGTATTTTGGAAGTGATGAGGTTTTTGTGTAATAAGGGGAACTAGAGGCACAAACCCTAGTAAAAATTGTTGGGTATTGGCTGAGTGCTGAGAATACAGATAATTAGGTGTAGAGATAGGTGTTGGTTGAGGGTTTCGTCCCCTGTAAGGTTAGTAGGGATTTTAATAATGTTTTGAGAATTAGCTCTAACGTATCTACCCTTAGAATCTCTAGGTCTATTCATGAAAAACTAAACTAAAGGAAAACATATTCTACTAATGCTACTACTGCTGGATTTGGGGGCGCCTGTTACAACAGATGTGTAGGTTCTTACCTCTCATCTTACCACTCCCCTACCACCAACTTATTACTAAAATTCATAAGGGAATTCTACTTATTCTGCCTAAATGAACAACTCCCCGGCAATGGTGCCAAAAATGTTGGGTGTTATAATGTCTTAATTAATTCACCTAATATTTAATTATCGACCAAGGTTGTTAACTTAGAGTTGACACAAAGTATATGTTAAGGTAGAGGGATTCCTAGGGTGTCGTGGAAATATTTTAACAAAGAAAATATCGAAAGATCTTTCAAAATGAAAAAACCGAGTCATACTCCTAAAAGTTCAACTATGAAGGTAACTAAACCAACACATAGTACTAGACTAGAGCAATATCAAGCTATACTACTCTACTCTATAGAAAAACATTGAAAGGTAATGATATAAAGAAGTAAACTTTAAGAAATTAAACTTCCTGTTACTTAACTATTCCACTTCTTAATTTAAGAATTAGAGAGCTTCATAAACAACTTCAAAAACTAACTATACAAGTCATTATAACAAGATTGCAACAACTGGAGATACTTTTACAAATTTCAACAACTAAGCTATACATGCAATTAACGAATGTACATAATGGTTAAACTAAATTATCTAGTTCCACTCTCCTTGATTGTTCTGTGGATATGCATTTATTGTGACCGAAACTGGTGGAGGAGTAGTGTTGAAATGGATTTCAAAAGAAGTAAAGAAACTAAATGGAATCAAATCTAACCTAACTTCTACAAATATGTGCAAACTAAGGGATGTCCAATTACAAGTTATAGTAAACATGATGATTTATTCCATAAGCAAATGAATTTTACAAAGGGAAACTAACTTATAAACAAGTAGACAATTTAATAAAAGAAACAAGTAGAAAACTTAATAAAGATAATTTTAAAAAGAAGCAAGTAGAAAAATTAATAAAGATAACTTTAATAAGAAGCAAGTAGAAAACTTAATAAAGATAAATTCTTTAAATCGTGTTCTACAAAGTAACCACACAGTGAAAGAAACAGATTCTACTGCTATGATCAATTTACAAGGTGCTGGTGTACTTTTCTAAAACTTTAACATGTCTAACCCTAAACTCAATATACACAAGGATAAATCAAACCAAACTAAAGATATAATTACCACACATTACAACAGTATTGAATAAAGGAATCAGAGACAAAAGAAACAAAACAAAGCATAAATCAAAGCATATTTAAGTAAGAGAAGGTTGAGAATAAGGATGGAACTTGATAATACTTTAAATAATCGAACCTAAGGTCCTAATGATGAACATAACCATTATCTACTTATCACAATCAGAACATAATTTGAAAATTAAAGAAACAAGGCTTTAAACAGGATCAAAAACAAATTGGGAATACTAAAGGTCGAATAAACAGCTAGATAACATACTGGAAGGTGGGTCTGAATGACAGGCTAAACATGTTTTCTGAATGACAGACTATATAAAGAAAATAGTGTAAAATAGACTAAATGATCTAATCATCAGCTGATTTTGTGCACATGAAAACAAAATGCATACAGAACAGTAAGTAGACCTACTTAGTGATCGAATTCAACAACAAAATAACTTAAGCTAATTCATGATTAGAAGGAAATTATTACCTATTGCATCATTAAACAAACTAAAATATAACCAAAGAAAACTTATAACAAGACAAGATTTAACAAAACTAAACCTACTGCAACTTGATTCTAAGATATTAAAGAATTCTACTTTGTGTAATTATCAACATGAAATTAAATCATAAGCTGGAAAAGACTGGAAAGGAAACTGAAGGCAAACTATGCGCGTAACTGGTTATTTTTAATCTATGAAATAGAAACTATGCTAATAGTGTAAAATGGATGATAGAAACTTCAACAAGCATAGATTACATAAACAGGAGAATAAACGATTACAGTAACTTAATCACAGAAACAAATTGGAAATAAACCTACTTATTTGCAAGGAAAGGGATGATGAAAATACACACAAGAATGAAAACCACTGGTTGATGAGGAACCCTCTCAGCACTCAGGGTGAGGCTTCGCTAAACGCTTACATGAACAAGATCATATACACAAAATGAATGTAACTTCGATTAAAATGCGCAACAGTATTACAGAGTTTTTCTTCAAAATCAACTGACAGAATGTAAAACTAGCTAACTACGCTCTCATTTGGAGGTGAATATATATAGTGTTTACAGGAATGAGCAGATCGGCCCTTTCAATGGTCGAATGCTCCTAAAACAGTCAACCATTATTACAAACAAATAATTGAATGCCAACACACAGTGCTTCTCCTTCTTCCTCACGCGTTGGTTCTCCATTGCGCATGCTGTGGCATGAGGATTCTCTTTGACGTGGACTGGTGTCATAGTGTTGAACAGAGAAGGCAAGCTAATGAGCCTTCTAGAATGAGGGTCATTCTATCATCCAAATGCATGGACACATAGTAACTGAAAATTGTTCCATGCTTTAACACTTTGGAATATACCATGAACAATGCACGGCCTGATCGATGAGCTAGATGGTGAGTTGGATGCGCTCTGCACATATCTAGTGTGATGCGTGTCCAATCATTGGCTCATTCAAGGACTATAACCTGCAAACAAATGCACACATATATCAAACATGTTCTCAAATATCATCAAATTTAATTAACAAAATCATGAAATAACAATAATAAACCAGAATCTGCATAAATCCAAATATATTCATACCTGAGGCTGAATGATAAGCTGTATGACAAAAATATGTCAAGAAGATGACAAAATAGATGTCAAAAAGTGTAATTTACCAGCTGAAAATGGTAACATAACCAGGATCAACATACCTCACCACCTATGGTTCAATTTTCAAATATCCAGACCATCCAGGTTCTCTCAACTGTTAGTGTGATCTAGTTGCCCACTCTTCTCCCACTATGGACCCATTCACTAATGGAGACACCATACCTCTAATATTTTATATTGTATATGACATATATTCTGATATTTCAGAGCCTCATAAGCTTTTTGTACAGATTTATTAAGGTGCTTCATGAAATTGGGAAGAAGATTCATGGTTTAATTCATGATATGACAACTACACATGAGGCATATTTTGTTGAATATTTTGATGTCATTTGGGAAAGAGTTTGCAAAGATATATTTTCCATGATTGATTATGCTTCCAGATCATAGTATGCTTGAAACAAAATGCATTCTTATGATTCTCCTCCATCAACAAATGGTGACCATCAAGGGGCCTCTCCACATGTTCTTTGTCCAAACACATTGATGCACTGATGCATGATCTTGGCATCTATAACATCTTCATTAATTCCATCACCAAGAAGTTATTCTTTTAGCTCATTCAAGTGAAGAAGAGGACATGTTGAAGACTTTTTTCATAATCTATGTGATGTCCATTCTTCAGGAAGGATTTTCCCTATGAGTTTTTTCCTCTTTCCTCCTTTTGCATGGACAAATAAAAATTTTGTTGTAAGAGGTGACTTGAGCCTTAGTTTCCAAGGCCTCAATAATCATTTGGTATAAGTTGTACTAAGTTAGGCTTAAGTTCTAGTGTTAGAGAAATAATCCACCTTAGTACCATGGTCATACACCTGGGTGACATTTTCATTTGTCTTGTACTTATGTCATATGGTCTAACTTAGGTTATACTGATCAATATTGATATATTAGGTGATTATGGCTCATTCAATGATAGTTGAGGCACTCCACTTTGATCATCCCGATAGTTGAAGCGCTCTATTTTGATAATTTTGACATCTAAGGAGCCCTCATTGATGACAGGTACTCCTTGGAGCACTTCCCATCCCTTAAATCCTGGATCTTGTTTGACTAAGGGTGCTAGTGCATGTATCTAGTGGTTTTGGACTCTCTTTGGGATTGTATTGCTTCCTAGAGACTCTCCCACTCACCCATGTTCTCTCCCATGCCTTCATTTATGATCCAACATGCTCCAGCCATGTTCACACTAACATTTGTGACCATTTGGTATGGTTATGGATCTTATTGGTCCACCTAGAGGGTTTTAGGGGTCAAATCCTAGCCTGACACTTTCATGAACTAGATGGCCTCCAAGGGATCATGAATTCTCCCCATTGTATTATATGTAGGTACCATACATATCTACAATTTGTACACTAATAGAAACATCAACTATTACCACCATCTATGTGTGCTATCTTGCTCTCTTTTATTGTTTTCTTGCATATTTTGTGAATAGATTATATTGTGAAGATTTACTTAGCTCGTAGATATCACTGTGAATCAATTCTCACAGGTCCCATGATAATGTTTCTTGTTACAAGCATTTGAATCACCAAATTTTCCTCCCAAATTGTTATCTAGAGTTTCCTCCCAAGTCCACCCTAGGTACAGTGGAAATAGCATTCCACTATCACCTGTGAAAGAATCCTAAAGTATGGATAGTAAGGATACCAAGATTACAAAAATATTTTAGTGGAATAGTTGCAGGTATGGCTGGTGTGCATGTGTTTAGAGGTTTCCATCAATGCCAAAGGGGGATATTGTTGGAAAAGTTAGGTTATAGTTGTCATTGATGTCAAAAGTGTTCACGAATGACAAAGGAATAACTAGTGGATATGATGGGAGGAAAAACTCAGTGAAAGACTAAGGTAGCAATGAGATGGCATGGCATAGTTAAGGATGTGGCATGACACATATCATGACATGGAATATGATGGTGTCCTCGTGATGATGTACTCAGTGAAAGACTAAGGTAGTGATGACATGGCATGATGATGAGGAGACATAATTATCTGCATGAGATCCAATGAATGAGCATCATTTCTTGTATCATCTGCAAAGACAGAATGCAGATCCGCATTAGTTCTAGAATGGACAGTCAGGGAGCGACCCACACTAGATTTGACGGTAAAGATCAAATTTACATAAGTTAGGTGGAAAATCCAAAGTTCCGCAAAAGATCAAGATAGACAGTCAGGAGTAAACCCGCAAGGAAATCAACGGTCCAAGAAAATGCAGAAAAAACATTGCGAAAGGAAATTGTGAAAGTCCAAAATAGGAAAGTGTGATTCTGCATCCCGCAATCTAAAATGCAGAAATGAAGTTGCAGAAGAAAATTGCGCAAGTCCAAAATAGGAAAGTGTGATTTTGCATCCCGCATCCCACAATCCGCAAGATCAACGGTCAGGAAAGACTCCGCAAAATATCGACGATGCAGAAGAAAAATTCCAGATAGGAGATTGCAGAAAGAAGCTTGTAGAAAGTCAAATTGTTACGTTTCTACATCCTGCATCCTGCAATATGGAAAGATCAGATGGTTGAAGTTAGTTCCACTAAAACAGATCAAAGGTGCATAAAGAAGCTTGCAGAAAGAAGTTTGCGGAAAAGAAAAAACAGACAGTTGACATCCCGCAATCTAGAGATCGACTGTCATGAAAACGCTTGATGAAGATCGATGGTGGGGAATTGTTGATGAGATAATCTTGGTGCGGAAAGGAAATGTTGAGGAAGAAATCAATGGTTAGATAGATGGTCTAGATTGACTTAGAAATAGGATCGATGACTCTGATTGGATCAGGAAGATGATATTGCGGAAAGAAGTTTGACCGTGCAGAAGCACCTATAAACGTTGGACAGAGGTGCGGAAATGGTTTCCAAGCTGCGGAAATGATATCTGAGGTGGAGGATCAATGGAAGAATGTGAAAGGATGTTATGAAAGGTGTGATCTTCAGATCTAAAAGGGTGTAATAGTGAAAGGTGTGTTTGTTCATTTTGAAGAGACACGACTATTGAAAGAAGCTTAAATGCTAAGAAGTATTTAAGTAGCGGCCTGAGTAAGAAGGAAAAGGTCTCTGCAGTTCAAATTGCATGATCAGAATCAAAGACCATTGGGTGTGACAGAATTCAGTGGGAGAGAAATCGTGAGAAAAATATCAAGGTGGTAGGGCAGTGCTAGGGCAGGCAACATGCATGCAGGGGGTTGTTACCTCCTTTCAGTTGTAGCTGATAAACCAGGGGGTTGTGTCCTCCTTCCAATTGGCATTAGTAAATAGGGTGTTGTATCATCCTTTCAGTCGTAGCTGATAAAATAGGGGGTCGTATCCTCCTTCCAATTTCCATTGGTAAATAGGGTGTTGTAGCATCCTTTCAGTCATAGCTGATAAACTAGGGGATCGTAGCCTCCTTCCAATTGGTATTGGTAATTAGGGTGTAATACCTTCCTTATCTGTAGAAGAAGAAAAAAATATTTGTAAATAAAAATTTTGCATTAATAGGACGTATTGGTGGTTTACCCCATTGGGATTCCACATTAAAATTGTGTAATGTGTATTCTTGTTGTTATGTGTTTCTAATGATAGATTTAAAAGTGGTTAAAATAGTAAAAAGTTAACAATACCGATTCACCCCCCCCTATCAGTGTTGACCAATAAACCAACAGCATGGGCATGGTAGCTAAGCCTGAAATTCAAGTAGAACCGACACCTCACGGGGCCCAAGGTGGTACTGAATGAACCACCGTATGCACAACAATCTTGGTATATGCTCAAAAAAAGTATTGGAGGGGTATCTCCACAACTAATTCCTTGCACAACCTCGTGCTTAAATCCTGTGTTAGAGGATCTTTCTGGTTGATCCTTTGAAAACTTGGATTTACCCAACAATAAGCCACTAAATGTAAGTTTAAATAATATTGGATAGTTAAAGATCTCCCAGTCCAATATCTTAGCCTACGCTAGTTGATGTGGACCCTAGAAATAAAATGTTGCTATGAGATTTTAATTTATAGTGTTATTTTTAAGTATTTTATTACTCAAGGTAGAGGAAGTGCAACTCGTGGTGTTTTGACTCAACAAAAAGAAAATCTGATGTAAAAAATTTCAAAAACAAATGCCATTCAAAATGTTTTTTCCCTTTTTTGAAACAAATGAAATTTTCTTAAGAACTTTAAAAACAAAAAGACTTATTTTTTAACTTTTTCTCTTTGAAAATAATTTGAAAAACAAGTGTACAAAGAGCCTAACTAAGACTAGAAATTCAACTACAAATGCTTTGTTTTATATTCTTTTAAAAAATCAAAAGTTAATGAAAACTAATGCAGCTAAGAAGATCAATAAACTTGAACATGTATAAATGAAAGAAAATGTAATCAGATCCTATAATTACCAGCTTGAAAGACTCAACAAGACTGGACCAAAACCCTACTTGGGCTAAAGTACTGACTTTGGAACCAAGTAGATCAAATAAAATGGAAAATTTAGTGAAAATTTCATATCACTACCAAAGAAATTAGACACATAAAAGTGGATTAGAGGAGCGATAGAGGTCACAAACTCATAGAACCACTTACAATCCAGCCAACAAATCCAAGAGGAAATACACAAACAAACATATTGCACATGTATCCAACTTAACCTACTCAACATAAACCTTGTAAAAACAAGATACGATGAAATGCACTTGATAACATATCAACACAGACAAAGGAAACAACCTTAAAGAAGCAGACAAATGCCAAAAATTATTGAAAATGGACAAACCCTAGAGCTTGCACATTAACCTTCAGGAAATCATGATTGTCTATTGAGAAACCCGTGAGTCACTCACGATTGTCACTAAGGAAACCCACGATTACAAGAGACAACACGTGATTGTTACTACACCAACTCGCGAGTGACTGTAAAAATTTTCAAAAGAAAAAATCCCAATACCAGTAATCCTATAGGCATATAAGAATTGACTGAAAATTAGATAAGTGCAAATCAAAACAAAAACAAATAGAGAAAATCTGGACTAAAAACAGGATTGGAGAGGCCCCAACACAAACTTGACTCCACAATGGAGTATTTAGTTCTGTTGTGAGGGATATATACCTTATGACTTGGGGTCCTAGGGTCACCAAACTACTAGGGGGTGGCTTACAGATATTAAGGGTTTGGAACATAAAAAATAGAATAAGGGTTATCAATACAAGTACCTTTTTCAAACGGTTGATCCTAGCTTTCAATCCCTTCTTCAAATTCTCCAAATCTCTCTACACTTCAATACCTGCAACAAAGGTAGATGTTATTCCATAGTACCTCTTATTGTTATATAAATGAACATGAATAGACTACAATTTCATTAAATATAAATGACAACATAGATCATGATTCATAACAACAAAAGCATGCATAACAACATATGTGAAAGAAAGACATTATTTATTATTGAAAGTTCTGAGAACATTACAACCCTATCTAAGACAATCCTTCTTCTGTAGACCAGGAACTGAGTCCTCCTTGCTCCTCTCTCCAAGATATTTTGTCCAGCAAAACCTTACTCTCCAAAGTTGCTTACCCTATCGTCTACCCATCCCCTCTATTTATACTTGGTGATAAGGAGAGGTTACGAGGCCTAGGATGGTTATGGGAGTTAGGAAAGTTAGCCCCTAAACTAAGCATTTTTTTATTTTACAAGTTTGTCTTAAGGGAGTCACGGGTATTATATAAGGAAACTCAAGAATGACTCCAAAATTTTACACAGGCAAGTCGCGAGTGCAACATTTTAGGGATAACTCACAATTTGCATAGAGGCTGACCCACGATTGATACACGAGTTGTCCCAAGGGGAACCGCGGGTGCAAGTCAAACTCAAATATAAAGGTGGAAAGGATGAATAAAAAAGTATGTATCAAGGCTTAGATTCATCTATAGTATTTACGCTACTTCAATCCACTTTGTCCTTTTGTGTCTTGACACATTTGGTGTCAGTACTCGGATAGAGAAGCACTATTTCATTGTATAACACTCAACTCAGAAATCTTTGTTATCTTTGAAACTCTCTTACAATATCTTGTTTTTCTCACAGGTTCCAACCCTCAATACATTGCAAAAAGTTTCTTAAATACAGAAAATGCTCCTTGAAATGATAACTATTTCTATGCTAAAAATAGGAAAAATAATTTCCTTATTACATTTGTCATTTGCTTCCTAACTAACTAACTTCTAAGTATTTTATCACAATTTGTAAAATAAACTAGTCTTCAATATTAATCGAGATTCCTTCATTGATGCAACTTGTATTTTGTCGTCCCGAACTTTTCCACTTTTTTCCACTGATCAATAGTTGGCAGTTCTAGACTGCCCATTTCTTTAGCTAGTACTCAAACTCTACGTGATCTACATATGAAATTGCTAGAAGTTGACTACAAAAATATATGAAAGCGTTGATTATTTCAAAGTCCTCTGCCAATTTATCCACAACAACTTTCCCTGATAAGGACTGCTTCATATCCTCAAATTTTCTATGATCCAACCTGCATTTGACCAGCTGAGCTTGATATTCCACTTGAGAAAACAATCTACCATTTTCTTCCCAGAAGGAAGGAAAACCCTTTTGAAAAAGTGGCACAAATGAAGCTTTAAACATCTTCACCTGATGTTGCATTATGTCCATATTTGCTTGTACAGTATCAATGTGTTGATGTTTTCCAATTACCTTCTTGGCCCATGTAATTACTATAATTTTATCATTTATTCCCATGGTCTTCAAATCATATTCAGACAAGCCATTTAGAAAATTTATTGTGTTCTTGGTTGTATCTATAGGTTTCTTATTTAAGGCCTCTTTTACTCCAGTGCAACTCTGTTTGGAAGCATTTATAACTATTTTGTTGTCTAAAATATAATTCAAATATGGTCTAAGTTTAACACCCTAAAAAATAATCATATCCCAAATCAGATGCTTTGCTCCCTATAATGGAAATTGTTTAGTCAATTGCTTTGTCAATTTATCATTTTTATCCAATAGGTCTTTACATTTACTTTCCAATGCTTTTATTTCCTCCTCTTTTTTCAAAGCTGCATCTTCTAGATTTTTGTTTTGGTTTCTCAAACCAACAATTTCCAAATCCTTTAAGCTTATTTGGGACATAGCATGCACAATAGCTTATGTACTTGTCTGTGCAATAGGATGAATTACATGTACTTCATCCACTTTATTTTTATCTTCTATCTCTTTTTCCAAAGCATATTGTTTTTCTTCTAAAGTATTAACTGTCTCAATCAAAAGAGCCTTTTCTTTTTCCCACTCTTTCCTTTCATTAGCAAACTTTAAAAAAAAAAAATTACTATCACTCAGATCATCAGTCAATATCTCTTTTTCTCTTTCTAACTCGGTCAATTCAGAAGCTTTAACAAGTTGTGTAGCAAGGATCTTCAATTTCTTCTTTAGAAACTGAATTGTGTTTTCCTTCTCTACAAGGATATTTTGGGTAACTTCTCTCTTAATGGCCTCATTATCAAGGGCAAGAAAATATCCTTGAAGCTTCTTGATCTGTTGTTGGTATGCCTTATTTTCTACCTTTTCTTGCCTCAACTGATTTTCAATCTTGTTCTTTCTATACTGCAATTTAGATACTTTCAAATTGGATTTCAACAAATTACTATAAAACACATCCCCATTCTTCTTATGTAAGTGGAACATATCTGGTACTAGGATGTTCTCCAAATTTAATCTCATTTCAGACACACTATTCTTAGTAGAAACTGCTAAGTTTAAAGTGTTCTGGGCATGATCAATAACAATCACTATAGAAACATATTTACTAGAAATTTTTCTAACATCTACATACAACTTTAGAGATTCATCCAAGGATGTCTCTCTATCATTCTTGTATTTATCAAACAATTCATCCTAGATTTGAATTTGTCAGGTGATCCTTCGGGAGTCTCTAAAAATGCATATTCATTTACTTCAAAGGCTGGTCCATTGATCTTCATTTTCTTTTTCGTGTCCTCATTCTTAATCACTTCCACTAATTCCCCTGCAATGTCAGTATTTTACTTCTTTGTTGTCTCTGAACTTCCTTCTTCTTTTCTTTCCTTTATATCTAAGAAAGTCTTTTTTCCTGTCAATTGTAGTTTACTTGCTAGGGGAGTGACTACTTTTGTTTTTGCAATCATAGCTAATGGATCTTGTTGTGTGACATCTACATTCTGTATTGGTGTTAGAGGACTTTGCTGCATAACATCTTCATCCTGCATTAGTGAAGGATAATCCAACCAATTTGCTTTCTCAGCCAACCCTTCAACCTCCTAGTGTTCAAAAGGTTTGTTATTTTTCATCTACCTTCTTATTGAGATGATATGATGTGGGTCACAGTTCACTGCACAAAAGTTGTTTTAAAATCCATTCCCTTAAGCAAAATCTCAACTACAGGAAGTGAAGCCTTGTTCTTTATGATAAAGGGTCCAATCACCCACGGAAATTTTATCTCTAAAGCTGATAAAATGTTCATTTTCAACTATTAGCTTTTGTCTCATCATCTCCAAAGAAAATATTCTAGGAGTGAGGAAAGATGGTAGAATATATGGCTCATGAGTGAAACCATATACTCTTGTAATAGTATGCTCTTCCAATAGGAACCAGTCTCTTATTTTCATGTCTAGGGAAAACTGTAAAGCTTCTTTCATTAGTGGTAGTACCCTGGGTAATTTATTGTTGCAGAACGCTTTGTATATTTTTGCCATAAAAAATTTCATATACTTAAATAAGTTGTTATTGATTTTATCTGTGAGATCCATTTCTGGTAGCTTCAAATTCTCCTCATTAAAGAACAAAAACATTCTGATCAAATAGGACTGAAATCTAAAGTGTTTGGTGCTATGGAAATTCACTAGACTGAGAGTGAATACTCTCATCCAAGAATTCATCAAATTTAAGGCATGGTAACTGGAAAGACCGTGACTCATACTAACTTGTGTTGATTCTGAATAAAAGGCTCATCAACAACTCAGAAATATATTTATCAGTAACTAGACATTAAACTTGACTCATCATTGAAAAAATTAGCATGGTTTCCTCATTAAATAGGTTTACATCTAAAGGGAAAGATTGGTTATCAAGGGACACATCTGACCTGAAACAACTAGTGAAGAAAGGCTTCTTGTGTTCAAGGGTTTCCTCTCGAAAGGACTGAATTAGGTTTTCTTCATTAAAATCTTCTCAATTTAGGGTGAATGAAGAAGGGAGTGTGAGTGAATCTCGGACGACTCAGGAATTAACAGGACATAAAATATTAGTTTTGGCCAAATCCATAATCACTCTTTCAGTAGAAGAATAGTTAGACACACACCACTGAACAAAATACGAAAA
This sequence comes from Pseudotsuga menziesii, assembly GCA_001517045.1. Lineage (NCBI taxonomy): Eukaryota > Viridiplantae > Streptophyta > Pinopsida > Pinales > Pinaceae > Pseudotsuga > Pseudotsuga menziesii. The sequence continues at coordinate 340,962 of LPNX011171355.1, forward strand.
ATTCGGGATTTGTTCTAGACAAAAAAGCTAAAAATGGGAGTGGAAAATACCATGTAAGTCTGTACCCTGATATTTAAATGCTTTTATCTTAGTTTTCAACTGATGAACAGGGTCAAAAGACAAAAGAGTATAAAAAATGATCTTATCTATGTCTTCAACTACTTCCTCAATCCTCTAAAATTCTAAATATTGAGCCTCTATTTCTCCTCCACAGTCCATATTTAAATACTATTTGGAAGGTAGAACATGGCCTACGTAGTAAACTGATGGCTAGATGAGTATCTCTCTAAATTGGATTCGTCGACACGGAATAGTGATTTCTTCTCCCAATGCATAAAGACAAATAACCTTCAATCATGTTGTTATCACATATATAGTAGCCAGGCTACCATATTCTATTTTTCAGACACAGTACATTTTTCAGCCAAATCTCTTACATATGAGATGCTGAGATGAGCAGTTTTGATGGATCATTTTTGTATCAGTGGACTATTGTACTCTCCCATGTCAGGACTGAGTCTCAGGACACTCATATTTGAGGACCGATGTAGCCATTTATGTTATTTCAGAGCAGTCATGGATGCCCAGTGTTATATTAGTTCTTTCTCATTAGATAGATGGTGTCTCAGATGGATTTTATTGCATGGTTATGACTCAACATTTTATATTGTGTTATGGTTATTATTTCTCTTATAATGATTCTTATGACATATATTAACTTGCGGTATCATGATCTGGCGGTCATAATTATATGGACTTGGTTGTATCTTGTACTATGTATTGATGTCCTTGCTTAGACTTGGAAGTTCTTGATTTATACTCATTGGTTTTGCCCTCCTTAGGGAGAATAGAGGTAGTTATTCCCACCATTGTTTTGGCTTGCTAGTGTTGGTTCCATCATCCACTGTCTTCACCCATCCATTCCCTTCCATTTTAGTTTTCAACCCGACTAACTTCTTGACTTATGGCATGGAGGACCTTTTTTCCCCGCTAGAACTTTTGTTGGACAAGCCTCCCTATTTATATTGTGTCTCGACTCTGAGTTGGTGACAGAACTTGCATTTGGTGAGTTGGATTGTATGCCTAAATCATTCTGGTCGGTTGTCCCGATCTTTGGCATTGTGTAGAACTCCCCCTAGTCACTTGAGATGTTGTTGGATAAAACTGAAATCTCATGTACTACTTGTATTGAAATATTGAATATGTGCCCATGGAAAATGAAAATTGTAAAACTGTGTTTCTTAACATATGTAAAAAGGGCAAGAGCAATGAAATGCTAAAATAATCCTTGAAGAGTATAAGAAAAGGTCCAAAAAAGCAATGGTTTAAAATATGCTATATCCAAAAATTGCTGACCTTATTAAAAATAAATATGTCCCGGATGAAAGCTGCCATTAGCTGTGCTTTTAAGCACTGATGAAGTCCCAAAAGGGTCATATAGGCCAAAAAGTCCATGGAATATAATGTGATCCTAATGAACTTGGATCAAGCTTGATTTAGACATGATACCTAAGTTGAATAAGCACTCTCTAAACAACTCCTCCATCTGTGAGGCACTGCCATTCCTTGTATTGTTGTTTGTCCGACATTGGTTATAGTGATTTTTCCCTTTCCTTATCCAAAGTGTCATGATGTTGAGTAGGAATTCATCCTTTGTCATAGCCTTGTCATTTTCACCTTTCACCCTTCACTAGCAAATTGGCTACAGCTTTGAAGTGAGTATAGTCTTGAAAGTCTAAGTCTAAGTAGTAATAAATAAAGCCTTATATATGTATTGGTTGATGTACCACCAGTAAAATGAATGCTACTTGTTGTGATTGTTACTTGAATGAGTTGTAGAGCATGTCTTAACCTTTTAACACTTGCAGCAGATGGATGTATTCTCAGTTATTATGGGTATCTGATCAGTTATAGATGGTTATATTGTTTATTTGATGTGGTTGATGGTCAGATAGAGACCTATGAGGGGTATGAGTATACACCTTAGATGGAGTTGTACTCTCTGAGTCTAATGAGACAGTTTATTTCTAGTTTCGGGCACGTACAAATGTGATCAGGCTCATTTTTCCTTTATGATGCGGTTTTTCTCCACAGATTGATATATTTGAGCATGGAGATGTTTCAGTTGGATCTCTATTATCACATATATAGTATCCAGGCTACCATATTCTATTTTTTAGACATAGTAGATTTTTCGGCCAGATCTCTTACATATGAGATGCTGAGATGAGCATTTATTATGGATCATTTTTGTATTAGTGGACTATTGTACTCTCCCATGCCAGGACTGAGTCTCGAGACACTCAGATTTGAGGACCGATATAGCCATTTATGTTATTTCAGAGCAGTATTGGATGCCCAGTGATATATCAGTACTTTCTCATTGGATATATGGTGTTTCAGACGGATTATATTGCATGGATATGACTCAGTATTTTATATGGTGTTGTGGTTATTATTGCTCTTATATTGATTCTTGCGACATATATTGACTTGTGGTATGATGATCTGGCGGTCATATTTATATGGACTTGGTTGTATATTATACTATGTATTGATGTCCTTACTCTGGCTTTGACGTTCTTGATCTATACTCATTGGTTACCCTCCTTAGGGAGAATAGAGGTAGTCATTCCCACCATTGTTTTGGATTGCTAGTGTTGGCTCCATCATTTCATTGTCTTCATCCATCCATTACCTTCCAGTTTAATTTTCAACCCGACTGACTTCTTGACTTATGGAATGGAGGACCTTTTTCCCCGCTAGAACCTTTATTGGACAAGCCTCCCTATTTACATTGTGTCTCGGCTCTGATTCGGTGACAAAACTTGCCTATGGTAAGTTGGATAGTATGCCTAAATCATTATGGTCGGTTGTCCCGATGTTTGGCACTGTGCAGAATCCCCCCCTAGTCACTTGAGATGTTGTTGGCTAAACTAAAAGCTCATGTACTACTTTTATTGAAATATTAAATATGTGTCCATGGAAAATGAAAATTGTAAACTGTGTTTCTTAACATAGGCAAAAAGGGCAAGAGCAATGAAATGCTAAAAAAAAATACTCCTTGAAGAGTATAAGAAAAGGTCCAAAAAAGCAATGGTTAAAAAATGTTATAGCAAAGGATTACTGACCTTATTAAAAATAAATATGTCCCGGAAGAAAGCTACGATTAGCTGTGCTTTTAAACACTGGTGAAGTCCCAAAGGGATCATATAGGCCAAAAAGGCCATGGAATAAAATGTGGTCCTAATGAACTTGGATCAAGATTGATGTAGACATGATGCCTAAGTTGAATAAGCACTCTCTAAACAACTCATCCATCTGTGAGTCACTGCCATTCCTTGTGTTGTTGTTTGTCCAGCATTTGTTATAGTGAGTTTTCCCTTTCCTTGTCCAAAGTGCCATGATGTTGAGTAGGAATTCATCATTTGCCTTAGCCTTGTCATTTCCACCCTTCACCCTTCACTAGCAAATAGACTACAACTATGAAGTGAGTATAGTCTTGAAAGTCTAAGTCTAAGTAATAATAAATAAAGCCTTATATATATATATATTTGTTGATATAACGCCAGTGAAATGACCTATGAGGGGTATGAGTATACACCTTAGATGGATTGGGACTCTCTGAAGTCCAATGAGACAGTTTATTTTTAGTTCCGAGCACTTACAGATGTGATCAGGCTTATTCTGCTTTTCTGATGCAGTTTTTCTTCACAGATTGATTTGTTTGAGCAGGGAGATGTTTCAGTTGGATCTCCTAGGGCGTTGTATGGGCATAGGGGGGTGCAGCCACTTGTTTGTGCCATTGTACCCCCATCCTAGAGAGCTTCGAGGGATCAATTTGACAACGCAGGCACCCTAGGAGGTTGTTTTAGTAGTATCACGTTTCTCGTGGCAGATTCAAAAATGATCAAATGGCTATTGAAGAAATCGATTTGGGATGCTAAGGCAAAGAAATGGCAAGGGGTGAGTCACAATGATGAGAGTGATGTCTTCCACACCTTCTCCAGCAGTTTCAGTACTTTATGGGGCCCGCACCTATTTTTGGGCAAATTTTATATATTTTCTGGAGCTTTTTGGGAGACCTGCAATTTCCTCAAGGAGGCACAAAAGTCAAAATTTTAAATTGTTATATTATTTATTGTGCCATGGGGACACCCAAAGGTAGTTATTCAAACACTCCTTGGACCCACCATGTGCTTTCATTTATTTCTTATTGAGTGGGTTACCTTTATTTGGGTGGTTTAAGTCCACTTTAGTAAATTATAATTATATTGATCCATGTATTGTATGTTGAGCTCATCTCAACCATTGATTAGAACATTGTATCTTTTAATCTTAGCCACTCATTTTGAAAGTGGTTAGGATTTGGTTATGATTGAGGTTCTCTCATTTTTATTTAAAGGAGAGAGCTTCTCATTTGTAAGGGGTCTTTGGCTCTAAGATTTGAATAATAGAAAGACTTTTTCTGTGGAAATTTTTTTTGGACTTGCTTTGCATCTGATGTGATCAAATGGTGATTAGCTTGTCTTCAGCTTACTAGCATCATGGAAATTCTCGTGAGATCTATTCTTTTCATGGCTATCATTGTTTTGTCTACAGGAGGGCGTTTTGGCTGGAGCGTTTTTGTAGGGTGACCTCAACTCGCTCAATTCTCTTCATCTTGGATCAGGGGGTTTTCATTAGTTTCATTGCAATCTATGATTACTTCATTTTACTGTCTTGTAGCATTCAGTTTCTTTATTTTGTATGTGCAAATCTGATATGGTTGACATTTGCTCATGCAGGGTAGGGGGTGCTTTGATGGTTTAGAGCTTGCATATGCCATAGAAATCATGGGGATCTTCCAAGATTTATCGGGATAGCTAGGATCGTCACTGTGATAGAATTCTACAAGATTATCTAGGTAAGATCCATAGGTAAGTTCTTCTTTTCTGATCTTGTTCCATTGTACCTTTCTGAAATTTAACTATTTTTTTGAAAAACTCCCAAACTATAAAAGCCTAAAAAATCAAATAATTAGGGAACCGTCAGATCTTTTGCCAAACCATTTCTGGGTTTCATAGACTCCCCTTCACTAAAACAACTGAAACACTGGTAAAATTCCTCATAGTTTGACCTAGATCTGATTTTTCAGCAGAAAACTGCATAACCCCCCCACTGAAAATTAACTTGCTAGGGTTTTGAGTTTTTCTAAATTCTGATTTCACAAATGGATAGATCGGGGCTTGAGCAGTCCAAATCAACCCCAATGTTGTCTAAGTGGCTCAACAGTTTGACCAGGATCTGAAAAATAGACTGAAACTGCCCTAGCGCCCTCACTAAAAATTTGCCTTTTTCAAAAATAGGTTTTTCTTAAATATGACATCATAAGATGATAGATCGGGTCCCAAGCATCCCAGAACACCCTCAACGCTATCCTAATTCCTCCTAGTTTTCCCTAGATCTGAAATGTCAGTTTTTTTAGCCTCCTAGCCCATCATCAGATTTGGACCTTTCTAGATCTGATTTTTCTGTTGTTTTCCTAATTTGGCCTTGTAGATCAGGTCTCCCTGATCTCTTCTCATCTACAACGCTGAGCCATCAGCTTTTCGGTACCCCCTAAAACTTCAGATTTGTCTTCCTAGGCCCTAGCGCTAGCCATCTACTGAGCTGGGTTTCCTATACCTTGGCTTTTCTGGACCAATTGCTTTATGGGTTCGTAGATCAAGGTGTTTTCCAAGTAGGTTTCCTGAAATGTTGTCTTACTGCTAAATCCATTTCCCAATGCATACAAAGCACTGATCTCCAAGCTAGCGCTGCCCTTAGGCTCTTAGCCTTTGCCATCTACCAACATTCACTAATAGCTCAAACACCTTTTACTGAGTCTGATTTCTAGGTACTGGATAGTCCCAACTTTGTTTTTGCTTGCCCTATTATAGTTACGTGTCCCAAGACAGCTGCTACTACCTAAACCCTAGAGCTAGGGTTCCCATTCACCTTGCACCTAAGTACCCTAAAGCCCCATCTGATCTTCTTCTAGTGTCTAAGTCTGATCTCTCATGTCGGGAGCAGATCTGGGTCTCCCTCATTGTTGTCCTGGACTAGGATAACCTAAAGTGAAGGCTGCCTTGATTGGCATGACAACCATCCATTTGGGAGTCTAAGCAGTCGTGGTTCCACCCCTTGGTTGCTTGCCCCTCTACCATCCATTCGAGATCCACCTTAAGAAGGAAACTACAAGGCAGGTTATAACATTTTGGCACCATTGCCGGGGAAGGTAGAGGCCTACCCTAGTCCGACATTTATCCTTAAGCTCTCCTCCCATTCTGTTTTCCACATTTTGGCGCCATTTCCAGGGAGGTAGAGGCCTACCTTGGTTCAACATACCTCACCTTTCCATACGACATATATTTTTTGGTGAATTACTTGTGTGGTTCACCTAGCGACTCCACCTTGTGACTCAACTGAGGATCGTACCCAATATATTAATCTTAAATTCCTAGAGCGTCCCAGCAACCCTCAAGGAATCCCCATAACTTACACAAGGAAAAACAAGCAAGTGTCCAACCTCACTGTCCCCTCAAGTCATCCTTTGGGATCCCTTTCATCTAGCCCAATGGTCAGAGCATCTCCTAGTGGAAATCAAACTGCTCCTCCTCCCCAAAATCTTAGGGTATTTAGAAGGAAGGCTAAGGCATCACCTTTAGATTTCTCCCTGATCCCAGGGGCCCCACATGACAAGCCAAAGAAGTATTTTGAAAAGGTCCCTAAGTTTGATGGAGTATCAGCTACCTCCATTGAAGATCACATTGACAAAGTATGGGATCATATGGAAGCATATGGAGCTGTGGATGAAGATGTATTCATGAGAGGTCTTCTATTTTCTTTGGAAGGAGATGTGCAAAAGTGGTTTGATAGATTACCTGCTTCATCCATCAATGGATATGACCACTTCGTCATTAAGCATAGCAATGATTGGTCTCATAAGTTGGATGGGAAGTTCCTTTTGCATCAGCTATTTGACATAAAGAAGAGGGAAAATGAAACAATCCACGAATTGAACCTGAGATTTGATAAGACTGTAAGAAACATCCCAGAAGAGATTAGACCAAAAGATCAAGCGATTATCATCCATTATTTGAATGCTTTTGATGGTTGGTTGGGTTTTAATTTGAAGGATAAAAATCCAAATGATTTGAAGACTGCCTAGTTCAATGCAAAGATGGCTGAGCAGAATGCGGCATCTATGGGCAAGAAAAACTTCTTTGATCATTATGCCCCGTCCACTTCTAGATCCAAACCTAAACTTTGAAAGCCTAAGGAGCCTGTGAATGAGCCAAAAGAGACAAAGGACACATTAGAAACCATGTAAGAAATGATGAGACAACTAATTGTCTTGACCAAAAACGTGGCTAGTTTCGATGATCCAGAGAGACATAGAAGCCCTTATGGCCCTAGACTCTATTGGAACAACAATAGAGGTCCTGAGAGAGATCCTAATATAAGTAGGCCCAAGTATCCAGAGAATCTTGAGAAGAGAAATGTTAATTGGCGTGATGAAAATGATGAAGAACCAACAAACACTAGTCACACTGATGACCAACCAAGCAACAGTAATTTCATGAATGATCTATCCTACGATGATGAGTTTAGAAGAATTCTTTTAGAGGAAGAGCTATGGGAGCAGGAGGAGGAAACTTGGGAGCAGGAGGAAGATATGTTTGATGAGCCTAAACCCTCATGTTGTGTGGTAGGAATCCCTGGAACAAAAGAAGAACCACAGGTTAGAATTTATAAACAAAGAGTGGGTTCCCAGCCTTCTTTCTTTGACAAAAGAAAAGTAGTGAACGAAGACAAAAAGGAAGAAGAAGATATTGCATTAGGAGATTTGAATCTGAACATTGACATCGAGAAAGAGTTGAGCAGGATAATGTGTAGCATCCCTATAACTGAACTGATGAATGTTCCATATGTAAGAAGCCAAGTAGAGGAATTCTTTGATAGTGTTGGCCAAGATAAAGCCCCTGAGTTTGCTTTAGAATTCGGTCATGAACAGAGTCCTGAGAGAACGTATTCTAGCAAAGATGAAAAAGATCCACCAGTCAACATACAATCTGCTATCTATGAGAGAAAGAATGGTGGTCATCCTCCCTTTTATCTAACCTTGCATATTCAGAATATGCTCCTGCATAATTGCATGTTGGACTCTGGAGCAGCTATGAATGTAATGCCTTTGCATGTCATGAAGGAAATGGGATTGGAATTGACTAGGCCCTATGGAAATGTTTTTGGCATAGACTCGAGGTGAGTGCCATCCTATGGTTTGATCAAAAACCTTAGAGCTGATCTGTTTGCATGCTCAGACATTTCCACTATGATGGATGTAGTTGTTATTGATTTACCCCCAGCTTATGGAATGCTTCTATCTAGAAAGTGGGCAGCTGGTTTAGGTGGATATCTTATAATGGATCGATCATACCTTTGTGCCCCGAACTCGGACGGAGATTTGATCAGGATCAATAGGAAACCATGCTATGAGAAGCATCTGGAGACTTTTGAAGTAGGGATAAAGAACACATATGGGGAAGAATTGTTGAATAATGCTAAAGCTCATTTTGTAGAAGATGCAAATAAAGTATGGAATTATAGGCATCCTGAAATCATGTTTCTAGCAATGGAAGACTCTGATTTATCTTCGGAAGAAAATCAAATTGCCGAGATAATTAGTATGGAGATGTCTGAAGGTGAGTGCTCAGAGGAATTAGAGGAATTAAGAAGAAATGAGATCCTAAGTCAAGATTTTGAGCAAAGCAATGTTGCAAATCCTATAGTTAAGGTTGATGAAGTCAATGATGCCAGGCATGTGGAAAGAATCCCTCGTAGAGTGAATGAATGGTTTGCTTTGATTGACCAGAATAGAGAAAGAGAAATCCAAGGACTTGAGCCTATTTATCCATGGGAAAGCCATCTTGAACTGTCTAGTGAAAAGGCTGATACTGAGGCCAGCAAAACCCATGTTTCTGATTTTGCTAGTTCATTATCTCATTTGTCTTTGGAAGATGATAACTTAATTCAAGTCCATGATAGATCTCTAAGCTGGCTCGGCTGCTTTAATAAATGATGCCCCTAAAGGAGATTTTAGTCTAAATAATATTGTTATTTTTCAAACTCCTTCAGCCATGCCGATTAGTGCCTTGTCTACTTATCCTCTCATTCCTAACTTTCTCCTGCCACCTGAGTCATCTAGTCCTTACAATCATGACCTATCTCACGTTCCTAGAGTAGAACTAGCTGACTTAGAGGTTATTCCTATTAATTTTCCTGTGGGGGAAGGATCTAGCCGAGGTAATGTTACTCCCCATCTTTCAAAAGAAGAGGGAGAAACTGTCAAACATGTAGCATCTCCTCGTAGTAATAAGCCTACTGTAAGTTCGTAAGGGGTAAGGGAAGAGCTTAGAGAGATCCTAGTTGGTAGCATAGCTATTTCCATTGATGGTAGTCCACCTAGATTTGATGTAGTGCCTCCCAATAGAAGCTGAGAGATAATCACCCTGCAGCCACAAAAAATCGTTGATATCCATCCCATGCCTATACGTAGCATTGAGTAGTTCCCGAATCAGTAAATAAGAATAGATTTCCCACCGGAAGTCAAGTCCTTATCCAAAACCACTTGCTGCATTTTCGATCAGGGCAAGCTAATGATCTATGGGTTGGACCTTTTTCTGTAGAATGGTGTGTTGGTGATATATGTTTTCTTGTTACTAGTACTGAGCGACAGATTCTGCTTCCTGTCAACCAAAGAGATTTGAGGGTATACATTCCCGACCCCACTCAGCCTTGAGTTCCACTTTGCTTGGTAGAGTAGAGTAGGTAGGACCTGAATAAGCTTTCTCGGCAGTAGTATAGAGTTTTTGCTTAGTTGTCTGAAGCTCACTTTTGAAGCTCTTAGTGTAATTATGTTTTCCTACAAAATAAAAATCAAACTTTTATTGAAAAATTATGGTTATAAATTAGATTTATTTTTCTGCTTTTCATTTTCATACATCTTTATTTTTCAGTATTTATATACTTTCCACATATTGTTCTGACGACCGGTCTATGAGTTTGGTATAGCTCTGGGCATGTTGCAGGTAGTCAGGTACATTTTGGTAGCAGTGTTATAGTTGGATGAATGGATTGAGGATGCGGGAAGCAGAGTGTGAGGACCATAGATTCTGAGGTTCTCAAGTGCTCTTTTCAGCAGAGCGCTTGTCCCAGTTGGAGCTAGATGTTATCACATATATAGTAGCCAGGCTACCATATTCTATTTTTCAGACATAGTACATTTTTCAGCCAGATCTCTTACATATGAGATGCTGAGATGAGCATTTCTGATGGATAATTTTTGTATTAGTGGACTATTGTACTCTCCCATGCTAGGATTGAGTCTCAGGACACTCAGATTTAAGCACCGATATAGCCATTTATGTTTTTTCAGAGCAGTAATGGATGCCCAGTGATATATCAGTACTTTCTCATTGGATATATGGTGTTTTAGATGGATTATATTGCATGGATATGACTCAGTATTTTATATGGTGTTGTGGTTATTATTGCTCTTATATTGATTCTTGTGACATATATTGACTTGTGGTATCATGATCTGGAGGTCATATTTATATGGACTTGGTTGTATATTATACTATGTATTGATGTCCTTACTCTAGCTTTGAAACTCTTGATCTATACTCATTGGTTTTACCCTCACTAAGGAGAATAGAGGTAGTCATTCCCACCATTGTTTCGGCTTGCTAGTGTTGGCTCCATCATTTCATTGTCTTCATCCATCCATTACCTTCCAGTTTAATTTTCAACCCGACTGACTTCTTGACTTGTGGCATGGAGGACCTTTTTCCCCACTAGAACCTTTGTTGGACAAGCCTCCCTGTTTACATTGTGTCTCGACTCTGAGTTGGTGACAAAACTTGCCTATGGTAAGTTGGATAGTATGCCTAAATCATTCTGGTCGGTTGTCCTGATGTTTGGCACTGTGCATAATTCTCCCTAGTCACTTGAGATGTTGTTGGCTAAAACTGAAAGCTCATGTACTACTTTTATTGAAATATTAAATATGCGCCCATGGAAAATGAAAATTGTAAAACTATGTTTCTTAACATAGGCAAAAAGGGCAAGAGCAATGAAATGCTAAAAAAAAAAAATACTCCTTGAAGAGTATAAGAAAAGGTCCAAAAAAGCAATGGTTAAAAAATGTTATATCAAAGGATTGCTCACCTTATTAAAAATAAATATGTCCTGGATGAAAGCTACGATTAGCTGTGCTTTTAAGCACTGGTGAAGTCCCAAAGGGGTCATATAGGCCAAAAAGGCTAAGGAATAAAATGTGGTCCTAATGAACTTGGATCAAGATTGATGTAGACATGATGCCTAAGTTGAATAAGCACTCTCTAAACAACTCATCCATTTGTGAGGCACTGCCATTCCTTGTGTTGTTGTTTGTCCAGCATTGGTTATAGTGAGTTTTCCCTTTCCTTGTCCAAAGCGTCATGATGTTGAGTAGGAAGTCATCCTTTTCCTTAGCCTTGTCATTTCCACCCTTCACCCTTCACTAGCAAATTGACTACAGCTATGAAGTGAGTATAGTCTTGAAAGTCTAAGTCTGAGTAATATTAAGTAAAGCCTTATATATGTATTGGTTGATGTACCGCCAGTGAAATGAATGCTACTTGTTGTGATATTTACTTAAATGAGTTGTAGAGCATGTCTTAGCCTTTTACACTTGCAGCAAATGGATAACAGTCTGAGTTATTATTGGTGTCTGATCAGTTACAGATGGTTATGTTGTTTATTGGATATGATTGATGGTCAGATAGAGACCTATGAGGGGTATGAGTATACACCTTAGATGGATTGGGACTCTCTGAGTCCAATGAGATAGTTTATTTCCAGTTTTGGGCACTTACAAATGTGATCAAGCCTATTCTGCTTTTCTGATGTATTTTTTCTTCACATATTGATTTGTTTAAGGAGGGAGATGTTTTAGTTGGATCTCCTAGGGAATTGTATGGGAATAGGGGGGTGAATCCACTTGTTTGTACCATTGTACCCCCATCCCAGAGAGATTGGAGGGCTCAATTTAACAACGCAGGCACCCTAAGAGGCTGTTTTAGCAGTATCACGTTTCCCAAGGCAGATTAAAAAAAGATCAAATGGCTATTGAAGAAATCGATTTGGGATACTAAGGGAAATAAATGGCATGGGGTGAGTCACAATGATGAGAGTGATGTCTTCCACACCTTCTCCAGCAGTTTCAGCATTTTATGAGGCCCACACCTATTTTTGGGCAAATTTTATATATTTTCTGGAGCTTTTTGAGAGACCCACGATTTCCTCAAGGAGGCACAAAAGTCAAAATTTTAAATTGTTATATTGTTTATTGTGCCATGGGGACACCCAAAGGGATTTATTCAAACACTCCTTGGACCCACCATGTGCTTTCATTTATTTCTTGTTGAGTGGGTTACCTTTATTTGGGTGGTTTAAGTCCACTTTGGTAAATTATAATTATATTGATCCATGTATTGTATGTTGAGCTCATCTCAACCATTGATTAGAACATTGTATCTTTTAATCTTAGCCAATCGTTTTGAAAGTGGTTAGGAATTGGTTATGATTGAGTTTCTCTCATTTTTATTTAAAAGAGAGAGCTTCTCATTTGTAAGGGGTCTTTGGCTCTTGGATTTGAATAATAGAAAGACTTTTTCTGTGGAAATTTTTTCTAGATTTACTTTGCATCTGATGTAGTCAAATGGTTATTAGCTTGTCTTCAGCTTACTATCATCATGGAAATTCTCGTGAGATCTATTTTTTTTGTGGCTATCATTGTTTTGTCTACAGGAGGGCGTTTTGGCTGGAGCGTTTTTGTAGGGGGACCTCAACTCGCTCGGTTCTCTTTGTCTTGGATCAGGGGGTTTTCATTAGTTTCATTGCGATCTATGATTACTTCATTTTACTATCTTGTAGCATTCAATTTATTTATTTTGTATGTGCAAATCTGATATGGTTGACGTTTGCTTATGCAGGGTAGGGGGCGCTTTGATGGTTTAGAGCTTGCATATGCCATAGAAATCATAGGGATCTTTCAGGATTGATCGAGATAGCTAGGATCGTCACTGTTACATAATTCTACAAGCTTATCTAGGTAAGATCCATAGGTAAGTTCTTCTTTTCTGATCTTATTCCATTGTACCTTACTGAAATTTAACTATTTTTCTGAAAAACTCCTAAACCATAAAAACCTAAAAAATCAAATAATCAGGGAACCGTCAGATCTTTTACCAAACCATTTATGGGTTTCATAGATCGGCCCTCCCCTTCACTAAAACAACTAAAACACTGGTCAAATTCCTCATAGTTTGACCTAGATCTGATTTTTCAGCAAAAAACTGCATAACCCCCCAATGAAAATTGAACTGCTAGGGTTTTGATTTTTTCTGAATTCTGACTTCACAGACGGATATATCAAGGCTTGAGCAGTCCAAATCAACCCCAACGCTATCAAGTGGCTCAACAGTTTGACCGGGATCTGAAAAATAGACTCAAACTGCCCTAACACCCTCACTGAAAATTTGCCTTTTCCAGAAATAGGTTTTTCTTAAATCTGACATCACAAGCTAATAGATCAGGTCCCAAGTATCCTAGAACACCCTCAACACTGTCATAATTCCTCCTGGTTTTCCCTAGATCTAAAAACGTCAGTTTTTTCAACCTTCTAGCCCATCATCAGATTTGGACCTTTCTAGATCTGATTTTTCTACTATTTTCCTTATTTGGGCTTGTAGATTAGGTCTCCCTAATCTCTTCTTATGCACAATGCTGAGCCATCAGCTTTTTGGTACCCACTAAAACTTCAGATTTATCTTCATAGGCCCTAGTGCTAGCCATCTACTGAGTTGGGTTTCTTGTATCTTGGCTTTTCCGGACCAATTTTTTTCTGGGTTCGTAAATCAAGGTGTTTCCCAAGTGGGTTTCCTGAGACGTTGTCTTACTACTGACTCCATTTCCCAATGCATACAAAGCACTGATATCCAAGGTAGCGCTGCCCTTAGGCTCTTATCCTTTTCCATCTACCAACATTCACTGATAGCTCAAACACCTTTTACTGAGTCTGATTTCTAGGTACTGGATGGTCCCAACTCTGTTTTTGCTTTCCATGTTATAGTTACGTGTCCCAAGATAGTTGCTAGTACCTAAACCCTAGAGCTAGGGTTCCCATTCACCTTGCACTTTAAGTACCCTGAAGCCCCATTTGATCTTTTTCTGGTGTCTAGGTTTGATCTCTCCTATCGGGAGCAGATCCGGGTCTCCCCCATTGTTGTCCTGGACTAGGATAACATAAAGTGAAGGCTGCCTTGATTGGCGTGACAACCATCCATTTGGGAGTCTAGGCAATCATGGTTCCACCCCTTGGTTGCTTGCCCCTCTACCATCCATTCGGGATCCACCTTAAGCAGGAAACTATAAGGCAGGTGATAACAATCTCCTAGGGCATTATAGGGGCATAGGGGGGTGCAACCACTTGTTTGTACCATAGTACCCCCATCCCATAGAGCCTGGTGGTCTCAGTTTGACAACGCAGGCACCCTAGGAGGTTGTCTTGGTAGGATCACATTTCGTGAGGCAGATTAAAAAATGATTAAATGGATATTGAAGAAATCAATTTGGGCTATTGAGGCAAGGAAATGACATGGGATGAGTCATGATGATGAGAGTGATTTCCTCCACACCTTCTCCAACAATTGTAACTCCTGATTGGGCCCATGCCTATTTTTTGGGCATTTTTTATTATTTTCTGGAGCTCTTTTTGGAGGCTCACGATTTCCTCAAGGAGGCACAAAAGTCAAAGAATTAAATTGTTATATTATTTATTGTGCCATGGGGACACCCAAAGGGAGTTAGTCAAACACTCCTTGGACCCACCCTGTGCTTTCATTTATTTCTTGTTGAGTGGGTTACCTTTATTTGGGTGGTTTAGTCCACTTTGGTAAATTATGGTTATATTATCCATGTGTTGTATGTTGAGCTCATCTCAACGATTGATTAGAACATTTCATCTTTTAATCTTAGCCACTCATTTTGAAACTGGTTAGGATTTGGCTATGATTGAGGTTCTCTCATTTCTATTTAAAGGAGAGAGCTTCTCATTTCTATTTAAAGGGTCTTTGGCTCTGGGATCTAAATAATAGAAAGACTTTTTTTGTGGAAATTTTTCTAGATCTGCTTTGCATCTGATGTGCTCAAATGGTGATTAGCTAGTCTTCAGCTTCCTAGTATTGTGGAAATTCTCATGAGATCTATATTTTTTCGTGGCTATCATTGTTTTTTCTACAAGAGGGCATTTTGGCTGGAGCGTTTTTGTGGGGGACCTCAACTCGCTCGGTTCTCTTCGTCTTGGAGCAAGGGGTTTTCATTAGTTTCATTGTGATCTATGATTATTTCATTTTACTGTCTTGTAGCATTCAGTTTCTTTATCTTGTATTAGCAAATCTGATATGGTTGACATTTGCTCATGCAGGGTAGGGGGCACATTGGTGGCTTGGAGCTTGCATGTGCCATAGAAATCATGGGGATCTTCCAAAATTGATCGGGATAGCAAAGATCATCACTGTTACAAACTTCTACAAGAATTTCTAGGTAAGATCTAGCAAATAAGTCTCTTCTTTTTCATATTTTATTCCATTGTACCTTTCTTTTCTTCAACTTTTTCTGAAAACTCCTAAAGCACTAAAAACCCTAAAAAATAATAAACTTGGGAATAGTCCGATATGTTGCCAAACCATTTCTGGGTTTCATAGATCTAGCCTCCCCTTCATCAAATCAACTAAAATGCTGCTCAAATTCCTCATAGTTTGACCTAGATCTGATTTTTAAGCAAAAAACTGCATAACCCCCCCACTGAAAATTTGGCCTGCTAGGGTTTTGACTTTTTCTGAATTTTGACTTCACAAGAATATAGATCGGGTCCCACATAGTCCAAATCAACCCCAACATTGTCCAAATCCTTGACAGTTTGACCTAGATCTGAAAAATTGACTGAAACTGCCTTAGCGCCCTCATTGAAAATTAGACTTTTTCGAAAGTGAGTTTTTCTGAAATCTGACAAGATAGACAAATAGAACGGGTCCCGAGCATTCCATAACACCCCCAACACTGAGCTAGTTCTATCTGGTTTTCCCTAGACCTGAAAATTTGGTTTTCAGCCTCCTAGCCCCCCTCATCAGATTCTGACTTTTCCAGATTTGATTTTTCTGCTGATTTTCTGATTTGGGCTTGTAGATCAGGTCACCCCAACCTCTTTTCTCCTTCAACACTGATCCATTAGCCTCCAGGTAACCCTAGAACTGCATATCTGTCCTCCTAAGCCCTAGCGCTAGCCATCCATTGAGTTGGGTTTCCTGTACCTTAGCTTTTCCAGACCAACTACGTTCAGAGTTCATAGATCAAGGTGTCTCCCAGGTGGGTTCTGTGAAAAATTGGTTTACTGCTGACTCCATTTCCCAATGCACACAAGGCACTGATCTCCTAGCCAGTGCTAGCGCCATCTTGACCTCATTTTTACTCATTTTGCCAACACCTAGTGATAACTCAAGTCACCTATCTTTCACTGAGATTGTCTCCTTGGTACTAGGCAGTCCCAACTCTGTTCTTGCTAACCCTGTCATAGTTACATTTCCAAATATAGTGGTCATCTCCATCAGTTTCCAGTACCTTAACCCTAGAGCTAGGGTTTCCATTTACCTTGCACCTTAAGTACCCTGAAGCCCCATCTGATCTTCTTCTGGTGTCTGGGTCCGATCTCTCTTGTCGGGAGCAGATCTGGGTCTCCCCCATTGTTGTCTTGGACTAGGATAACATAAAGTGAAGGCTACCTTGATTGGCATGACAACCATCCATTTGGGAGTCTAGAAAGTCGTGGTTCCACCCCTTAGTTGCTTGCCCCTCTACCATCCATCCTGGATCCACCTCACACAGGCAACTACAAGGCAGGTGATAACATTTTGGCACCATTTCCAGGGAAGGTAGAGGCCTACCCTGGTCCAACATTTATCCTTAGTCTCTCCTCCCATTCTCTTTGCCACATTTTGGCGCTGTTACTGGGGAGGTAGAGGCCTACCTTGGTTCAACATCCCTCACCTTTCCCTACGACATATTTTTTTTTGGTGAATTACTTGTGTGGTTCACCTGGCGACTCCACTGAGGATCATACCCAACATATTAATCTTAAGTTCTTAGAGCATACCATAAATCATAATGAATTCAGATGTATTTCTAAGGCACATGAAAGAAGTAACCAAAAGCATGATTGAAAATACAAGACAAATAAACGAAAGGAATAGATGGAGGTCAGACTAGAGGTATGAGGATGATCTCGAGCATGATTATGGGTATGAATCTAGTTATCACAATATTTATGATACCCACCAACTTCCTCACCCATGCAATAATAATTTCCTGACCATCCCGAGTGGACTTGTAATTCGACATGAACCTAGAAATAATTCCCAGTCAAAGCCTTGTAGCCAAGTAACTAGAGTTGTTAAAAAGCAAGACAAATGGTCTCCTTTTGACTTTTCTGAAATACCAGGAGCACCTCATCCTATGCCAAATGATTACACTAGGAGGATGCTCCGGTTCAATGGAAATAATGATATATCTATTGAAATTCATTTGGACATTCTCTGGGATTACATGGAATCTAGAGGTGCTGACAATGAAGATGTTTATATTCGATCCTTAGGAGAATCCTTGCAAGGGGATGTTCAACTATGGTTTGATCATTTAGCACAAGGATCCATCATTGGATATGACATGTTCACAGATTTGTTAATTGATAGTTGGAGTAGGAACACTGATGATTCTTTAGAGTGTGAATCTAGCAATGATTATAATCAATATATTGGCAATGTGCTTTCTCAATTGGACCATTCCTCTCCTGATATGTTCCAAATTATGAGTGTGCCTGCAATCCATAAGATTGTTGCAGAGTACTTTGAGGATAATGTTTCAAAACCCCATGCTGAAATTAAGAAGGATATCAATCAAATCATACAAGATACTTTGTTATTATTACATGAATCAGTCACAAAGCAAATCCTGGATTTGATCCATGGAAGGGAACCTGATCACCATCAAGAAGCATCCATAGTGGAGCCTTCCATTTGTGAGTCCATTAAAAAGCCTTTAGAAGAGGAACTCCATAGTCATTACCTAATAGGTGATAATTTGAGTCAGCATCCAACCTATCCGAATCTGGATTTAGACCTTGATCATGTCACTGTAAAAGAAGAAAAGGTGGAAATTAATAAAACTTCCGTTGAAGAGCAATCATGTGGTCATATTTTAGTTAAAGACCAAGTTTGTGAGGATAGAAATGAACATAGTGATGTTTTTCCTTATCACATCAATGATGATGATCATTTATCCTCAGTTGAATGTAATGAGCAATCTCAAGAAGAACAACCACATGATGATGATATACTAGTGAGCGAGCTTGACCTAGAATCTTCTTTGTCACATCTGTCGAACTGGAATCTGTGTCCAAATAATCATCAAGAACCTCCAAGGAATGATTCTTGTAAAGCTGCTACTATTCCTCGTCATATTTTTTATCAAGGTGATTTGGTTGAGGAGTTTAATCATAGTGAGTCTAGTTCTTGGGATGTTTTTAATCTTTCCAATTTCTCTAGCAAAGGTCCCATATCACATGGAAGACTGGTGTTAACATCTGTAGGTGGTACAAATCAAGTTTTAATTTGTCAATCCACCCTCCCATCCCAGCTCTTGATGTCCTTCTCTATGGTATCATGCAGTACAGATTCTAAAAAGTGCCAATTGGTCAATGGTAAAGTATTTTATCTCCTTTCATACTTGGTGCATAATGTTTTCAACTTTGCTAATTTCTTTGATTGGGTGAATGAGAAGCTCTCTAAAGAACAATTCCACATTTTCTCATTTTATAAACAACAAATGGGGTTAATCTCAATTTCTGGTTTAAAGATTTCTAATTTGTCCCTATTTTGTTTCATCATTGATAATAATGTGAGAATGATTGAGTATGCTGGCCATAAATATGAGGAAAAAATTGATGGCCTAGAAGGGATGAATCATGTATCGTATTATGTTATTTCATCAAATTTAAATTTGCATAAGTTTTATGATCCTATCGATCTATGGGTAGAAGAATTTTGCAACAATCAATCTCATCCCTGACATGATTTCATTTCTCTTTATCCATATCTTTATTCAATTTTCAAACAAAAAGTTATAATGGCTTTAACTTTCATTCACATTGCTTACAAGCCATCATTGATTTGTTCTATCATTAATTGTAAAGAAATCTCAATAAATTCGTTTAGCAAGTGGTTACATTGGATTTATGATTTTACCTAACACTTGTCTAAACTGGTTAGAGAAGAGTAGGTAGGACCTGAATAAGCCTTCTCGGCAGTAGTATAGAGTTTTGCTTTGTTGTTTGAAGCTCACTTTTGAAGCTCTTAGCGTAATTTTGTTATCACTGCAAAATAAAAATCAAACTTTTACAGAAAGTTATGGTTATAGATTAGATTTATTTTCTTCTTTTCAGTTTCATGCATTTTTATTTTTTCAGTATTTTATATATTATCCACATATTTCTCTGATGACCGGTCTGTGAGTTTGGTATAGATTTGGACATGTTACAGGTAGTCAGGTACATTCTTGGTAGCGGTTGCAGAGATGGATGGATTGATCGAGGATGCTAGAAGCAGAGTGCGAGGACCAGAGATTCTAAGGTTCTCAAGCGCTCTTTTCAGCAGAGCACTTGTCCCAGCTAGAGCCAAATATTATCACATATATAGTAGCCAGGCTACTATATTCTATATTTCAGACACAGTACATTTTTCAGCCAGATCTCTTACATATGAGATGCTGAGATGAGCAGTTTTGATGGATCATTTTTGTATCAGTGGAATATTGTACTCTCCCATGTCAGGACTGAGTCTCAGGACACTTAGATTTGAGGACCGATGTAGCCATTTATGTTATTTCAGAGCAGTCATGGATGCCCAGTGTTATATTAGTTCTTTCTCATTGGACAGATGGTGTCTCAGATGGATTTTATTGCATGGTTATGACTCAACATTTTATATTGTGTTATGGTTATTATTGCTCTTATACTGATTCTTGTGACATTTATTAACTTGTGGTATCATGATCTGGCGGTCATAATTATATGGACTTGGTTGTATCTTGTACTATGTATTGATGTCCTTGCTTAGACTTGGAAGTTCTT
>LPNX011171355.1:364825-378059 GCA_001517045.1 Pseudotsuga menziesii
TAACCCTATCACAGTTACATTTCCCAAGATAGTGGTCATCTCCATCAGTTTCTAGTACCTTAACCCTAGAGCTAGGGTTTCCATTTACCTTTCACCTTAAGTACCCTGAAGCCCCATCTGATCTTCTTCTGGTGTCTAGGTCCGATCTCTCTTGTCGAGAGCAGATCTGGGTCTCCCCCATTGTTGTCTTGGACTAGGATAACATAAAGTGAAGGCTGGCTTGATTAGCGTGACAACCATCCATTTGGGAGTCTAGGCAGTAATGGTTCCACCCCTTAGTCGCTTGCCCCTCTACCATCCATCCTAGATCCACCTCACACAGGAAACTACAAGGCGAGTGATAACACACATGCCTTTACCTTTTATATTATTCCTCATAGTGGTTTTAGGATCAAAGAGCTTTTTTATTTTCCACTATTAGAATTATCTGATAACTTCCCTGAAAATCCCCACATGAATTCTTCTATGTCTATATATTTAATCTCCCTTTACCCTGAACTGTTGATCTTGATCATCCATTAACATTCACCTTCCCTAATTCCGCTGCACAACATGTCCTCTATCTTCCTTGCAATTTTCAACAGCGGATCTTCTTATCATTGTAGATCCATCAGATCTTTATTTTCCATCGTAGATCTCTTCTCATACATAATCTTATTATTTATTTTCTATTGTCCATCTAAAATGTAAAATAGTGTGCAGCTTCCATCAACAGATTACCTGAAAGTGGTTGATATCCTATGCTTCAAATCTTGATCATTGATCAATGTTTCCCTCTAACAATTCTGTCAGGCTCCAACTGTACATTTGACGTGCATGTTCTCCCAGCAGACTACATATCCATCACCAATCTTACCCTTCACAAATCTCCATCGTTGATTAATGCTAGGTTTTAAATATTTCGCTGATCTCCAACCTAACTTTCTCTTTGCTTCTTTTGACAACAGAATCCTTATTCGCCATAAATCTATTAATATTCAAATCTTCGCCATTGATTTAGGTGGGCCCTAAACTTTTATGTTGATCCTAGAATTTTATTATTTCGTGCACCTTTCAATGGCAGAATAATATCCCACCATAGATATCCTTTACTTTTTTCCTTGACCGTAGATCTGGGCAACCTATTAAACATTTCCGTTGATTGTAAACTTTAATTCTACCCTTTATATTTTGGAAGCGGATTTCATACCAACTGCAAATATTCCTACTCTAGAGATATAAACCATTAAAATGTTTTGGCATATACCACAGACAATAATTTCATTTTTAGTTTCTTTCCAAAGTTTAACCATGGTTTTTCTAAGAAATATAGGTTTTGAATTTAGATTTAACTCCTTTAAATATCCTTTAAGCACCTTCTAAGCACACCTTTACTTCATCCAACTGCTAATCAAAACAGTGCTAACAACTAGCTCCAATTGGGGATGCTATCTTACCTGTGAGGTAGCAAAAAACCTGCAGACCAATGCCAATTTATTCTTTGTACAAAAAATTTCTAAAAAATCAACAACTCAAATCTCTTTTTTCTTTTTTCTGAAAATAAAATAAAAGAAAATGACAAATATTCAAGATATTAGGGCCTTCTCTCTAGGATTCAAATCCCTCAATTTGTCATATGTACTTCTCCTTCAATAAAATAAATATATACACTAGTGTACAAAATTACCTTCCACCTCACGATAAGTAATGCTTCAAAAATATTCCATTTACAGGGCCCTCTTTCAGTTGAACCCCATCTTGATTTTGCATAATAAAAGAATTGTCTCCCATAAAAGAAACAATGATGTATGTCCCCTTCCACATATGATCAAATTTCCCATGTTTGTATTCTTTAGGTGCATCCCATTTTAAAACTAGATCATCAACCTGAAATTGTTCCTCGGTAACCCTCTTCTCAAAATCCTTCTTTATTTTCTCCTGATGTACCTGCACTTTATCAGTAGATCTTTCTTTGACCTCATTCAACTAAATGACTTGATTGTTCCTCCTCTACATATGATTTGGCTCTTCCTCTTGTTCCTGTAGTAGCTTCATTACATGCACACCTAAAGAAACTGGAAATACCACCTCTACTCCATATACCAATTGAAAAGGTGGCATACCACTAGCTCTTTTAGTGCTCATTCCATCTACCCATAAAGCATACTTCATCTTTGTGTGTCATGCTCTCTTGTTCTCCTCCAACAACTTCTTGATTATACTTACCAGACTTTTATTTGAGGATTCTACAAGCCCATTCCCTTGAGGATCATATGCAGTAGAATGATTCAGATTGATATGATACTTATGACAAAAGATGATCATCTTCTTTGACTTGAAATTTGGTGCATTATCAGTCACAAGTATTCTAGGACATCCAAACCTTGACAGAATGTTGTTCTCCAGAAAATCCATGATAACAACATCAGTATCCCTCCTGGTAGGTATAGCTTCAATCTACTTGGTAAAATAATCAGTAGTAGTCAAGATCCATCTATTCTGGCCAGAAGAATTTTGGTTAATTTCTCCAATGAAATCTAACCCCGACTACTAAAAAAGGTTCCTCTGTCGAGATAGGATTAAGTGGAAAAGGTATTAGCTTTCTTTTTCCATCAAATATTTGACACTGATGACAGGTTGTGATCTCTTTATAAACATATGAAAACATGGTGGGCCAATAGAAATCATCCCTCGATATTTTGTTTGCAGTGACTTTCCAAGAGTGATGCCCTCCACAGACTCCCTGGTGAAACTCCTTCATAATCTATTGAGATTCATTTTCCAATAAACAATTGAGAAAGATACATCTTGGATCTTTCCAATATAAATATTGATTCATGATGCAAAACTTCGTTGCTTTTAATTTCACTGATATATCTCTCGTTTTACTCAATGTTGAAGGTGCTTGTAAATTTTGCAAAACATATACAATATCACTATACCAAGGGGATAAAGTGAAATATGTAATCACTTGCAATCTTGAGTCCAACTGATTTGATAGGATTCATAATTTGAATCAGTCATCAGTTTTGCTAGTCCCTATCCTTTTAACAACTTTGTAGGTCTGATCTTTAAATCATATTCTAGTAGGACTATTATCCATCTCGCTCTCTTTCCTTCTGGATCAAGCTGAGTAAGAATATTCTTCACCACATTGTTGGATACATAAGCTATAATATGGGAATGTAAGATATACACTCTGAAATCTTTCAATGACTTTACTAAGGCATAAGCATGTTTCTCCATGATGTCATATTTTAACTACCCATCTATCAGGATCTTGATAAAGAAAGCAATGGGTTGTTCATTATTTTGTTTATTTTTCTGCAGTAAAACTCCAGCAATTGTATGTTCAGAGGAATACGAGAAAATCATAACATATTTGGAAAACTATGGACTCTCTAAAATAGGGGATTATGTGATTGCTTTCTTGATATCATTAAAATATTTTTTAGCCTCTACAGTACATTTGATTTCACTGTCCTTTTTCAGCATGTTTGTAACATTCCTTAATATTTATGCAAATCTTGGAATAAAGCTTCTTAATAAATTTACTTAGCATATGAATTATTGAACCTCCTTCTTATTCCTTGATATTTCCACCTTTAAAATAGCTTTGACCCTGTCTAGATCAATCCTAGTAATCCCATCTTTAGAAATAATATGACCCAACAGTTTTTCCTCATTCATGGAAAAAATAGACTTTCTAGGATGGAGAGAAATACCATACCTCCTGCATTTTATGAATACCTTTTCCAGATGTTTCATGTGGTCCCTATCATATTTTGACTAGACTATAATATCATCCATATATATTACAACAAACCTATCTTTTTCCTTTGCAAAATCTATGCCCATTTCCCTATGAAAGGTTGATCCTGCGTTCATCAACCCAAATGGAATTTTGGCATACATAAAAGTCCCCCAAGGTGTAGTGAATGTTGTTTTTTCCTGATCCTGAGAAAGAACTTTTATTTGGTCGTATCCAAAAAAACCATCCATTGCAGAAATTATTTCAACTCCAACAACCTTCTGCGGTATGTGATCCATTTTGGGAAAAGGATAATTATATTCCAATGATACTTTATTCAGGTTTATGAAATCTACACATGATCTGATTTCTCCATTCTTCTTTATGACAGGCACTAGGTTAGCTACCCACCTGGAAAATCTGAGTGTTACAATAATCTTTGCATTGAATAATGTTCTCACTTCTTTCTCAATCAAGGGAAACAACATGGGATTTATCCTTATAAGCTTCAGTCTAAAAGGCTTTTCTCTAGGTCTAATAGGAATAGTATGTTGTATGATGGAAGTACCATATTCCTTTAGATCTTCGTAGCTCCAAGAAAAAACATATGAATAGTTTTTCATAAGTCTATATATTTTTTATTTTCTTCTGGAATCTTCGGTCCTAATATTTTGATCCTGAATGCCATTTTTTTGAGGCTGCACTTTTGGGACTTTGGCTACATCATTTTGGTCAAACAACGTTTCTAGAGAATAAGTCCTTTGGGACTGTAATTACCTTTCAACTAAATAATGTATTTTCCTCCAATCATAATCTTTTAAGTTTTTCTGCTCAACTTCTTCATCTGCAATTTCTTCTTCATTCTGAAAATTTTCTGAATTTTGGTTTTCTGTGTCAATATGTATATTTACAAATTCACCTAAAAAATCCAAAAATATCTTTCTTTGTAGGTCATCTTCAAACACTTTCCAATATTTGGAGTTTTCAGGAATAGAAGGTCTATTTACAATCTCTATTTTATATTTTTTTCTTAGAATAAATAGGGGCTTTGAAATTCCTAGCAGTAGTGGCCAGAGAATCTACTGCTTGATTTTGCATTATGGGAATTACTCTAATTATGTGTTTAGTGAATAAATTTACCAACATATCCCACACTTCATTCCTATAAGCTCTCATTTTGGGATGTTTTGTTTGATAGCTATCATTCACCTCATTTACCACTAACTCAAAATCTCCAAAAATATCTATTATCTTTGCCTTTAAATCATTTAGAGCATTTAATCCTAATAGCAAAGCCTCATACTCTGCTACACTATTGGTACATTCAAATGTCAATTTATAAGAATATACTTTGAAATCCCTATTTGGATAAATGATCCAAATGCCGGCACCATCCCCTTCCTTACTAATGGATCCATCAAAATACATTGTCCACAATCCCTCCTCATTTTGTTTCTACTCTAATGCCTCTTTCCTCTTAGAAAATTATTTGTCTTCTTTTATTTCATCCACTATAGGAACATCTTGTTCAATATGTGAGTCATTGAAAAATATGGAAGAACCTAGGTCAGTATCTAAATCATATATGGGATGGTTGTTAGGTTTATATTGAATCCTAACCACATATTCTAACTTTTTTCCCTATACAATCTCTCGTGTTCTCCAAATAAAGGAATAGTTGCATAGGACATGCCTATCTCCAAAGTTTCTTTAAGTTTTGAAGCCCATGATCTTTATAATAGCATACCAAAATCAGGAGGAATATCAACCACTACTACATCCATAATAATTCTCTTTGTAGGGATATATGAAAGAGTCACTACCATATCCTTAATCAACCTCTAACATTTTACTTTTCCAAAATCAAAAGAAAACAAGTCTTTGTAGGGCCTTGTAATCTCCGATCCTAGACTTTCAACTAACACTCTTGGCAATAAATTGTGTGATGCACCAAAATATAGCATATAATTATGTAAAATCATGTCATGAACATTCAGGTTAACATAAAAAGGTGGTACATCCTCTTCATCTATGTCTTTAATTCTAGGACCAAGAACTATGGTTGGAGCATCATCTGTCAATTTGGGTGTGTCTGGATGAAATTCTTCATCAGTTTTAACTATCCTGGTTATCTTTTCTTTGTATTCATTATTTCTCAACAATTCACTAAAAGAATGGAAATATATATTTTGGACGGTTCAAACTATAAATTGAATGAAGAAATTGTTATGTCAACTTCATTTGCCATTTGATGTTTATTTTCTTTCACTGTTTCTTTTTTATTTTCTGGAATCTTTTGTACAATTTTTTCTTTCTTTTTTTCTTGTTGCTTTTCTGTATTTTGTTGACTACTAGAAGGATGATTTAGAATAGGCCTTCCTTTATTTATGACTACATCTCTACTTCTCAATTTTATCTTTTTCTAGAAATCATCTATAGAATTCTGATATCCTCTCCGATATTGCTCTAATTCTACCTCAAGTGTATTATAATCATCTTCTTGAGAAAACATATTGTGTTCCTCTTATGTGAGATAATTTTCAGATTCCAAATCATCAAAATGATGTATATGATTATCCATTGGGTCATTCTCTTCTTCCTCATCAACATAATTCTCTGGAAATGGAGGTCTTATTTGTTGGTCTTCATCATTTCTAGGATTTGTTTTGTCTCTTTGCCTAATCTGAGGGGGAGGAGGAGGTCTTTTTAAATTGGGATTCTTGATTTGTGGATCAAGTTGCTCTCTATTTCGTGGTCTATTATCCAATGCCAATCTGTCCATCAACCTCTTCGTTGTTTTCATCATTATACCAAACTTAAAATCACTTGAAGAAGAAGTGGAAGGTTGGTTCTCTTTCCTAATTTTACTCTTATATACTTCCACTATCCATTTAATTTTTGTAGAAGCCATCATGTTGGCTTCCACCTTTAGAACATATTTAAACATAGCAGGGAGATTAATAGATTTCCTCTCTCTTAATAATAGAGGAAAATCACTGTCAAATGCATATGCATAATGTAATTTAGCAGTTCCTACAAGGGGTTTAATATTAGTTGGTATAAAACTGTAAACCCTCATAAATCTACTAGAGAAATCATGCACTGACTCAAAATATCATTTCTTTAAATTATTATACTAAGAAAGAACCTGTAAATGACTCTTTTTGTCTTCCCATCTATCCAAAAAAAGAGTTTGAAAGGCCTCAAAAGTAGGAATAGATCTTACGAGAATATATTTAAACTGCCTCTTAGCTTCCTCGGATAAACTTTGTGGAAATAATCTCATTTTAGCATCATCATAATCCACTTCTTCCAAATAAATAAAATCATCAAACCTATCCATATGTTTCCTAGCTATGAAATTTCTCTCCCCATCAAATAATGAAATTATATGTGAATAGTTATGTGGTAAGTCATGTAACACAACAGGTAAGGCCAATGGAGCAAATCTAGCAACCATGGGTCTAGGAGGGTTTTGAATAATGATAGGAATTTGAGGCTGGGAAGTTTGGATTAGAGGATTTCTTTCTTCTGTCTTTATAGTATTTTGTAGATTTTTCCAAAGTGAATCTAAAAAATAAGACAAAAGTCTATTAGGATTAATTTCAACATGTTTTAGATCTCATTCAAACTTAGATCTTAAGAGAGATTGTTCAAAATTTGTTTCCAACTCGAAATCCAGGTCATTCCCAGGTGCACGCTGGAGACAACACTCGACGGAATGAGTTAAGAACTATTATGGCAGACGCATATAAGAAGAATCAGAAAAACAGGAAACACACTAGGTCGACAGGAAATATACACACAGACAATATGCAAGAATTCGAACCAATTTATTACTTCTTCTCCATGAAATATGTAGGAATCAGATAGATGTCTATATTACATAATGTACATGCATATATAGGATGTTGAGATGCTTGGGTGAATAACTGCTACGTTCAGTTACAAAATAAGTTATAATGGTTCAGAAGTTCAACCGTCGTAAAGCATGTTGGTATGTTGTATGTCGAGGAAGACCTGTCAAGGGAGGAGAACCTATCAAAGATGAACCTGTCAGTTGAACATGTCAAGGAGGACTTATCGAAGGAGAACCTGTTGGATGCTAGTTGGATAATTCCTCCTTCCTTAAGAAACAATGGTCTCCATTGTGTATTTTTTCAAGTGGGGAAACTTGTTGGAAACTTCATTATCCGAGTACCATTTTCCTTAAGTGGAGAGTTGTCGATCTTTATCCACTTGAAACAAGGGAATGGAGCTCGTCCTTGTATGGCATATGCGTCATCCCACAATGATGTCACAAAGAAGAGATTCCTCAACATATGGATGGATGCCTTTGGGTTTTGTTGTCTGCAAGACGTTATGCTCCAACAATGGTACATGGTATGGTCGAAATAGATCTACATTGAAAACTAGATGTAGGCTAAGGCATGCAGGAATGTCGAGCTGAAAAGCATTTTCTCCAATCTGTTTAAGGATTATGTCTGGACCAATAAAGCATTCCTTCTTTAGATGTAAGTAGACCTAATCCCCAATTTGAAATGAATGAGGGATATGATGCTTTTCATTTCGGGCCTTAGCTTTTCCATTTTCTCATTGCAACATCTCATATGCTTGCTTCTAAATGTTGTAGATTTGATCTCTGAACTTCATTTTTTTCTCCACTTCTCATCCTTCGAATTTGGTATCGTTTGATTTTGTCGAGGAACTGATTAATTATATAGGCGCTAAGGCTTGAAATATGTAATAGATCGCAAATTGACTCTTTTCTGTAGGGCTTTGTTGATCACGATTGTAGCTGTGATGTATGTATGGAAGATGGTCATCCCATGTTCGATAATGCTTGTGGTTGTACATGCGAAGCAATTGTACAACTAAGATATTTACAACTTCTATCTATACAGACGTCTGTGGATGAAAGGCTGTCGACAAAGAAAGTCTCGTGTCGAGATGTTGCCAGAGAGTTTGCCAAAAGGTGCTGACAAATCTACAATCTATTTCGGAAATAATGGTCATCGGGAGGCCATAGTGTTTTCACACATGTTAAAAGAAGAGTTGAGCAGTTTGTTGTGTTGTCGTAGTCTTATTACATGGTATGAGTATAGCCAGCTTGGAAAATTTGTCGACTACTACTAGTATCGCGTCATGCTGAAGTTTGGTAGTAGGATATCCTGTCAAGTAGTCCATAAAAATAGATTCCCATGGTCCACTAGGAACTGGAAGGGGTGTGTACAGTCCTTGTCATCAATTCGGTGATTTAGCAATGGCACAAACCACGTATGATCGAATGTACTTGTTGACGTCAGATTTAATTGAAGGCTAGTAAAAATACTTTTGGAGGACAACAAGTGTTTTTTCAACTCCAAAATATCCTGCATTCTTGCTATAGTGCACGCCCCAAATGAGCTTCTATCGGTGCTCATAGGTCGGTACACAAAGTTATCCAAGCTTGTATAGCAAGGTGTCCTTCAGGAATAAATCGGCATTCGACAATATTTCGATCTAAAGTTGTCAATAGATTGTAGAGAAATTGCAATCTACCAAATGCAATTGGGGCCAAGTAGTGGTGTCGTAACCCTACATACTCATCACAGTAGACAATAGAGTAATGGGTGGTCTACTGAGACAATCAGCTATGGCATTGGATTTTCCTTTCCGACACTTAATTACCAACTAAAATTGTTGCATGTAATTAATCCTCTTGAGTTGTCGGGTTGTGTGTAGTTTTGACTGATTTGGAGTGAACCGCAAAGTTTTATGGTCAATGAGGATGACCGTTTCCTTTTCAAGAATGTAGTGTCTCCATTGCTTGAGAGCTTTCACAATGGTGTAAGGTTCTTTTTCATACGCCAAGTACCTTCTAACAGTGTCGCTGAAATTCTCAGAATAAACACGACTGGGTGACCTAACTGAGTGATCACTGCGCTGAGGGCATAGTCTGATGCATCCGTCTCAATCTCAAAGGGCTGATGCAAATCAAGTAACACAAGACTGGTGCAGTACAAAGCTTGTTTTTTATTTGTTCAAAATCTTGTTGTTGTGTCAGTGTCCACTTGAAGATAGTTTTCCCATTTCCTTTCGTCAAATGATTCAAAGGCCATGCCATATGGCTGAATCCAAGTATGAATCATCGATAGAAATTCGCCAACCAAGAAAAATTATTAGTTCTTGAATGTTTTGAGGAATGGACCAATATTTGAGGATCTGTATTTTTTTGGGTCGACATGAATGCCTGTAGAGTCAATTGCATACCCATCGCAAATGAGCATTTGTCCATGTTCAGATACAATCGATGTTTTTGGAGAGTGTCGAAGTTGTTTGACATGTTCTTCCCGTGATCGACTAGAAATCAAGGTATCCTCAAGATAGAAAATGACACATTCACCGATTAAAGGTCATAGAAGGTCATCCATATATCTCATGAAGGTTGCAGGTGCATTAGTTAAACCGAAAGGCATGACTAACCATTCAAACAATCCTTCCTTGGTTTTGAAAGTCGTTTTCCATACATTGGTGGAATCGATTAGAATATGGTGGTATCCCAACTTGAGGTTGAGTTTCGTAAAGAAATTAGCACCCTTCAGATTGTCGATGAGTTCATCAATCCGTGGAAGAGGGTATCTGTTCATCACTAAAATTTTGTTGAGAGCCCGATAGTCGATGCACATGCGCCAAGTCCTGTCTTTCTTTGTAACTAAAAGGACTGGACTTCCACAAGGAGAGTAGCTTGGGAGGATACGACCCTTGTCGATCAAATCCTGGATTTTCCTACAAATCTCTTCATTTTCGAGAATAGATCTTTTGTAAACAAATGCGTTAGGTAATGAAGAACTAGGAACAAGTTCAATGGAGTGTTTTACCTAACAATGTAAAGGTACTCCATATGGTGCTTGAGCTATGTTTTGGTATTCTTCAAGAATGTTGTCGATCTATTGTTGTTGTCAGGAACTGCGCTGGTCGATGAGTCGACTCGTTGCTGTAGTAGTCCTGAAATGTTGAGGTTTGATCATGATTAATGCAAAATTTTGAGCATGATTGATAAGCTTATTTGTTTTTTTGGAAAATATCATAACAACCGTTGATGTTGTTAGGATATTTAGACACTTAGGAGTTAGTTAAGATCAACATGTGTAATATATCTATTAGGTAAAAGAGTGTTTCTTTAGTATGCATTAGTATGCTTTTGTAAATATTCTAGTCTGACGGTCACGATATGTTCTAGACATAGAGTGATCTGATGGTTCAACTTCTCTTAAATAATACCTACCATTGATCCGTGTCTTAACACCTGATTGCTCCATGATCTCTATTTAAAGAGCATGGAGGGTCCTTGGCTAGTTGATCGATTATGAGAAGCTCATGCAACTTTCTTTCTTTTGCATAATAAATTGCTCAAAGTAGCTATTTGGCTGGGGCAGTGGATTGTTTCCCTCTCGAGGGTTTTAACCACGTGACAAACATCGGTGTGTTGATATGTGATCTATTTGTGTGAAGCGGTTGGTCAAGGTGTTCATTCTTTTGGGAGTACCCTGTATACCCGAATATGGTATCAGAGCGTTTATGAAGAGCCGCTTTCGGTTTTGATCAAGATCTGGAACCGGTGTTGCTGAAACTTTGAAAGGGTTTCTAGTTCTGGAATTTCTATGCATTTGTGGCTTATGGGAGCTATTCCATTACATCCGAAGCATCGTTTCCATTGGGAAATAGTTTTCATTTCATCAAAAATTGTTTCTGTTTGTTCCAGAAACACCCGTTTCGGCAAATCTGAAGGTATAATGTTACAGTGACGGATTTGTTTTATTTGTTTTTAAATATCTCATATTTTATCAATTTTATTATTAGATATTTACTGTTTTAGTCTTGGACTGTTGCCTTCCCTGGCTGCGTATGCTCTTTGTTGTGCACCTTGCGCAATCACGACGAATTAGAAACAACGAGAAAACTTGAAAACGTAAACTTTCTGGGTAAGCTAACCAAGATCTAACCCCACCCCATTGTGTGGAAAAAGTTGTTTTTGTTTTTGTTTTTCGTTTTTTTTTTTATTTGCAGGAAAAAAAAAACAAGCATGGAGAACAAGAGAGAAGAGTAAAAAAAACAAAAAAAAACCCTTCCTCTTTCCATTCTTTTACACACCTTTTAAACTTAGCTCACTTGGTCCAAAGTTGCTTTATTCCTTAATAGGTCTTGAGTTCAAGTCTTATTAAACTACTTTTTAGTGTATGCAATTTCTATTTTCAAGTTACCTTATTGTAAAAGTGAATCTCACTTAAATAAAATAAAATAAAAAGTGAGTCACTTAAGTCTTTTAATTTATTGTCGCACTATTTAAAGTAACATTATTGTAAAAGTGAACATCACTTATTCTACAAAAGTGATTCACTTAAAAGCAAATTTATTGTAAAGTGATTGTCAAAGGTTTTTCTTGGGAAGAGGGGAGTTCCTTTTTTAGTTGGTCAAGTTAATATCTGCCACATCACTACTAGAGACATCTTCAACATTTTCTTTGATCAAGCATAACTTAATCATCCAGAATCAGTTTTCAGTTCCGTTTCTTTTAAACCGCATATTTTTTCGAGATATTTGCATCCAAATAGTTAGTTTCTATTCTTTCAGTCATTAGTTTACAGTATGGCCACCCCTTGTGATATTATACTTACAAGTTCTAACTATTTCTCATGGAAATCTCGTATGTAGGATGTTTTGCGAAGTAGGGGACTTTTCAGGATAACCTCAGGGAAAGAAACAGAACCTACTGATGATGATAAGAAAATTAAATGGGAAAATAGATGTGATGAATCTCATGGATTGATTGGGATGTCAATCTCTACTGATTTGTGATTCCACATATCTGGAATTGATGAACCTGATATAGTTTGGGAAAAGTTGGAATCTGTGTTTGGTAAACACAATGAAATTCGAGGTCATCAACTTGAGAATGAGTTGATTTCCTTGAATCCAAATGATTTTTCATGCATTCAAGACTATTTATCTAAGTATAAAACTCTTAGACTCTTATGTGCAGAATGCAAGATTAAGAAAGAAGACAAACAATGTATTTATCATATTCTTTCCAAACTTGGACCTGCATATTCTTTTTTGTAACTAAATTCTACTCCATGAAAGAATCATTGACTGGAGCTAGCTATCAAGAGCCTAGTCTTGAATCCTTTTGTGATTCCTTAATTAAAGGGCAAGATAAGCTCATTCATCTTGGAATAATTAACAATGCATATACATCTGGGAAAGCCTTATTGTCCCAACAGAAAGAAAAGTCCAAGCCTCCCAAGAAACAAAATTTTCGCAATAATAAGCCAAACAAAATGGGTCCCAAACCCTCCCAGTCATCTCCTTCTTTAAAAAATGACAAAGGATCCAATCCAAAAGGAAAAAAGACTGAGCATAATCGCAATTTTTGTGGGAAAGATAATCATGATGAATCTAAGTGTTTCAAGAAGATGACAGCCTTGGAAGCAGCAATGAAGAAGCACCACATCAGCCTAGATT
>LPNX011171355.1:378121-406577 GCA_001517045.1 Pseudotsuga menziesii
TCTTCCTATTATGGACATGCACTTTGTGCTTCTGGTTACTCTTATACTACATCTTCTTCTTCTACTCCAATTGAATGGCTCATTGATTTTGGAGCATCTTATCATATGGCTAAGGATCAAGCCATCATTTCTACTATGCATGAATGTAACACCAAACAAATATTTGTTGGTGATGATAGATCTCTAAGTGTTGTAGGATCTGGAATAGTTCCAGTAGAAAATGGTCATTTTAATGATGTACTATGTGTTCCAAAAATTTCCTGCAATTTGTTATCAGTCTATCAAATTACTCATTCAGGTGAAGGTAAAATTGTGACGTTTACACCTCACCAAGTTGTAATTAAGGATTTTAAAAATCCTCAAACTGTCCTTGCTACTAGAACTGTTGATGATATTACCAGGTTGCACAAATTTAACAACTTTGGTTCATTACCTTTTCCTTCAGTTTTTGTTGCTCATAGTGATAACTTGAGCAAACTTTGGCATGAGCAATTTGGTCACTTAAATTATCACTCATTGAAACAACTATGTAAAGACAATATGGTGACTGGTATTCCGATGGTATCTTGCAAGGATGGTGTTTGTTCCAGTTGTGTACTCGGAAAACATCATCAGGACAGTTTTGACAAACATGCCTCTTGGCACGTCTCGGTTCCCTTGGAGCTTGTGCATAGTGACTTGTGTGTCCCTCTTCCATCTGCTTCCTTTTCTAGTTTCAAATATTTCTTAACTTTCATTGATGACTACTCCAGACGCACTTGGGTTTACTTACTAAAACTTAATAGCGAAGTATTTAACATGTTCTTGGCCTACAAGGCCCTTGTTGAAAAACAATCTGGTCATCAAATTATTAAGTTAAGATCTGACAATGGAGGAGAATATGTTAACAACAAGTTCACTACTTTTTGCACTAAACAAGGAATCCAAGATTAACACACTGTTCCATATACACCACAACAAAATGGTGTAGTTGAACGGAAGAACCGAACTTTCAAAGAAATGGCTAATTGTATGATCCAATCTAAGGGACCA
Source organism: Pseudotsuga menziesii (assembly GCA_001517045.1). Taxonomy (NCBI): domain Eukaryota; kingdom Viridiplantae; phylum Streptophyta; class Pinopsida; order Pinales; family Pinaceae; genus Pseudotsuga; species Pseudotsuga menziesii. Next base: position 379,154 of record LPNX011171355.1, read on the forward strand.
AGTCTTCAATATTGGGCTGAGGCCATAAATTGTGCAAATTACATAGTTAATCGCACACCCACTAAATTTTTACAAGGTATAATACCGGAAGAAGCATGGAGTAAAATTAAAACAAATGTAATTCACTTTTGTGTGTTTGGTTGTGAAGCATGGGCTCACATTCCGGATGAAAAAAGGAAAGCATTGCATCCTAAAAGTGAAAAGTGCATATTTGTTGGATATTCTGAAGATGTAAAGGGTTATAGACTTCTTCAGCCCCATTCACATGATAGAATCATTAGAAGAGATGTTAAATCTGATGAAAATATCTTGGCATGCGAGCCTAACTTGGTGAGTGTGCCATCTTTGGCCTGCGAGCCTGATTCGGCAATTGTGCCTTCTTCTTCTTTTTCCACCTTTCTTGACAGGTTTCCAACTCCAGTTTCTGATGATGACAGTGAGGATGAAAATCCACCTCCACCTGATCATGTTCCTCCCAATGCTTCCTCAATGGTTCCATTCAACATGTGAAGTAGCTGGTGATCTTGCAGGTGATCCTAGAGATCAATGTCGAACACATTCTCAGTTTCAGTGAGCCTCTTCTCTTTTGGCTCAAGTTTCCAAGCATCATGATCCAGAAACTTTTGCAGAAGCTTCAGGAAATCCAGATTGGGATGCAACTATGGATGAATAATATCATTCCTTAATGGCGAACGATACTTGGGATCTTATTCCTCTTCCAAAAGGAAGAAAACTTGTCAGATGTAAATGGGTCTATAGATCTAAGTATGCATCAGATGGAAGTGTTGAAAGACTTAAGGCAAGGTTAGTTGCCAAATGTTTTTCCCAAGTTGAATGGATTGACTACAATGAAACCTTTGCTCCTATTGCAAAAATGAATTCCAGGTGCCTTGTTCTTTCCCTTGCATCCTTACATAACTGGGAAGTCCATAAAATGGATGTCAAGTCTGCCCTTTTACATGGTGATTTATAGGAGGAAATTTACATGGAACAACCTCCTGGATATGTTCAGGATAACACTAGCCTTGTCTGTCTCCTAAATAAATCCTTATATGGCCTTAAGCAAGCTCCTAGAGCTTGGTATGCCAAAATGGATAGCTTTCTCCTTGACACTGGTTTTTCTAGATGTCATTCTAACCCTAATGTCTATACCAAGAAAGTAGGAAACCATCTCATCATACTTGCTCTTTATGTTGATGATCTTATCCTTACTGATAGTGACCCTAAACTTATCACCCATGTGAAATCCAGTCTTAAGCAAAATTTTGAAATGTCAGACTAAAGACATTTGCATTATTTTCTTGGTCTCCAAGTCTTGCAAACCAAAGAAGGAATCTTTCTTTCCCAATCTAAGTATGCTTGTGACCTTCTTCGTTGCTTTCACATGGAATATTGTAAACTAGCCCCTTCTCCCTTCCAGTCTGGAGTCAAACTTTCTGCCACTTGTACTTCCCCTGAAGTATATGCCACCTTGTATCATCAGCTTGTTGGTAGTCTCTTATACTTGACTCATTCCCGTCCTGGCCTTTCCTTTGCCGTTGGTCGTGTTGCCCGTTATATGCACACACCTCATGAAAGTCACTAGAAAGAAACAAAAATAATACTTCGATATATTCGAGGTACAATTCAGTTTTGGATTCATTACAGTACAGGGGGGAAACCTTTGTTGGTTGGTTTCACTGATTCAAATTGGGCCGACGATCTTGATAATCGAAATTCTACTGCATGTTATGTTTTCAGTCTGGGATCTGGACCTATCACTTGGGCTTGTAAGAAATAATAATCTCTTACTCTTTCTTTAGCAGAAGCATAATATCGAGCTGCAGTTAATGCCAATTAGGAAGCTTTATGGCTTCGACAGATCCTTTCAGAGTTTGGATTCGAGCAGCAGCATCCTACTCCACTTTGGTGCGACAATCAAAGTTCCATCAAGCTTGCCAAAGATCCAGTTCTACATTAGCACAGCAAACACATTGAGCTACACATGTACTTCATCATAAATCTTTTTCATGATTGTGTTATTGAGGTGCTCTATTGCCCTATAGATGATCAAGTTGTAGACATCTTCACCAAGTATCTTACAGAAGCAAAGTTTTCTAAACTTCGGTCTATGTTAGGAGTTCAGGAATGTGTCCTCAAGGGGGGATAGGCTCTAATGCCTCTTTCCTTCTCCTAATAGTGTCACTTTTGTAAATCCTTCAATCAAATCCCAAGTTGTTCTTAAGGGGGGATGTTAGGATATTTAGACACTTAGGAGTTAGTTAAGATCAACTTGTGTAATATATTCGTTAGGTAAAAGTGTGTTTCTTTAGTATGCATTTGTAAATATTCTCATCCGACAGTCACGATATGTTCTAGACATAGAGTGATCAGACAGTTCAACTTCTCTTAGATCATACCTACCATTGATCCGTGGTTTAACACCCGATTGGTCCATGATCTCTATTTAAAGAGCATGGAGGGTCCTTGGCTAGTTGATCGATTATGAGAAGCTCATGTAACTTTCTTTCTTTTTCATAATAAATTACTTCAAGTATCTATTTGGCTGGGGTCATGGACTGTTTCCCTCTCGAGGGTTTTAACCACGTGACAAACATCAGTGTGTTGATCTATGATCTATTTGTATGAAGCGGTTGCTCAAGTTTTTTGGGCTTTTAGGAGTACCCTGTGTACCTGAATAGATGTGGGTTGACTCTCTGGTATGCCATACCATTGATTTTGCATTTTGACAATCACCTTCTGAGGCCATGACTGATATGTACGACGTCAATCCCATACGTAGGGTTTACCGAATAAAGCATTGGCTATGGAAAGAAATGCCATGTCACATAGTACTTCATCTTCAAAAGACTTAATGAAGTAGGCGAGTCGACATTTTCATGTGATCCTTAGTTCTTTTCCATCCTTCATCCAACCGATATTGTAAGGCTGAGGATGTGGAGTGGTGACAAGACCTAATTTCTTCACAAGATCTTCAGAAACGAAGTTCTTCTTGCTACCGTTATCCACAATCATATGTAATGAATTGTTCTGAACCCATATCCGTGTATGGAATAGGCATTCTCGTTCCTCCTCATTGACAATGGTCGAGGCTGTCAGAGTGGTCGAGGTCGAAGCCAAGAGAGTTGATGCATCTGGATTCAATTCTACCAGGGTTCTGTCGAACAAGTTGGATGTCGACAGTTTTTCCAAAAATGTCTTTCGAGCTTTTCATTCTAACGTATCATGCCATGCTGAACTGTGATAATCACACCATTTCTCGGAAGGAGCTTGTTTGTTGCGATCCCTCTTGTCTTTCTGAAATTTCTTCTTTTGATGATCGAGCTTTGGCAGAGTCGACTAAGAAGGGTTCTTAAACTTGTCGGAGTCGGTTGGTGACTTCTTGTCCGATGTTCGACCTATTTTCTTGTTCAGGAAACATATTTTCCCTTTCTGTTTAGCTTCAAGATTGCTAGCATAATGAAATGCATCCACAAGCACGCTAATAGTCAGAAACTCAATCTCTTGCTGAATGTACAGGGATAAACCGTTGACGTACTTCAGAACAAGTAATTTCTCTTCTTATTGGATGCCAATTCTAGCCATGAGTCGATAGAACTCGTCAGTGTAACTCTATATGGACTGGTCTTTCCGCTTCCTTAGCTTCTACCACTTCTTATAGTGTTGTTCAAGATACTTGGGCGGGTAGAACTCCTTTCGGACATATTCAACGAATTTTACCCATGTGTCAATGGGGTCCTCTTCTTTTTCCATCTTTGTCGATAGATTCTCCCACCGACAGTGTACAGAGGTTGACATATTCAAGGACGAAATGGTTATCTTTTCCACTTTAGAGAGTTGATTCACTGCGTAGTACCATTCTAGTTGGTGTACCCAATTATCGACAGATTCTGCATCAATCTTGACTTCAAGGTTCGGTATGTCCAGATTCATTTGCACTTTGAAGGGGATTATTTTATTGGAGTGAGATCGCATCAAGGATTCCCTGGAGTTCGCAGTGTCTCTCATGAGAATCTCGTTGAACTGGGTGAACATTTCGGTTCGCTAGTGAGCCAATGCTTTTTCTATGATTTTCTCTGTCTCGTTAGTTTCATGTCTATTATCTGCTTCTTTGGCCATATTTTCAGAAGTCGAAGGAAGTGTATGCTTGTGTTGCTGGGTTTGCGAGCATGTTTGAACAGACAAAAGTTAAATAACTTCGATGGAAGTGCTTATGTAACTTAAGTTCTAAAAAAGATCTTGCTCTGATACCAATGATCCAGGTCATGCCCAGGTGCACGCTGGGGACAAAAGTCAACTGAATGAATCGAGCACTGTTATGGCAGAAGCGCATAAGAAGAATCAACAAAGCAGGAAACACACTAGGTCAACATGAAATATACACACGGACAATATGAAGAATTCGAACCAATTTATTACTTATGCTCCATGAAAGATGGAGGAATCAGATAGATGTCTATATTACATAATGTACATGCTTATATAGGATGCTGATACGCTTGGTTGACTACCCATTACGTTCAGTTACAAAAGAAGTTATAACGGTTCAGAAGTTCAACCATCGCAGAGCATGTTGGTATTCTATATGTTGAGGCGGACCTGTCGAGAGAGGCGGACCTATCAAAGGAGAACCTATCGGCTGAACATGTCAAGGCAGACCTGTCGAAGGAGGACTTGTCGAGGCGAACCTGTCAAAGGTGAACCTTTCAGCTGTTGGTTGGATCAGAGTTTGAGAAGTGACCTTTCAATTTAAAAAGTTCCTACTTGTTCTTTTTCTTTTTTTTCCTAACTAAAATTTCTGGATTTTCCACATTATATAAAATGTCAGAATCAAGGCTACCTCTTGTATGCGCTCTCCTGAAATCCAAGATGTCGTATTTAGAATACCATCTTGAAAATCAATGTGGAATCACCAAGGAAATATACAACCGACTTTAAATGCAAGAACCTCTATTTTCCCACAGAAATCATTTCTTCTTGAATAACACTATCATTCTTCCTAGGGAATATTTGAACTCTTGTTCCCTGGAAATGGAGCCAAGATGTTAGCACTCGCAATTTATCCCTGGTTGTGATATGATAATCCCAAGGTAACCACAAAACCAATATTTAGGAAGAAAAGTTGGCTTCTTTTCCACCAGAGAGGGATCTCTCAATAGATAAACTCACAGACCATAAATGTTTGTAATTAAGAAATAAAATTTAATAATAACAGTGGTTGAAACTAGTGCTCATTGGGCATGGAGTCATATATGAGAACAAGTATAACAGTGCTTTTGCAATGGAAATTTAAATAGAGGCAGGGTAACTACTCATTTACAGTCAAAACGATGGTTGTCTAGTGATAAAGAGGAATTAGAGACAGTGCATTAATATGGGCATCTAACAAGGATGAATCCAATATTAACTTTAGATGAAATGATTTGTGAATGCTTGAAAGTGAAGGACCAGAGCATATGATTATGAATTATAATCCAATATAAACTCATTCAAGCATGAAAAGATAACACAATGGAAAGGTAAATAGGAAAACATTCACATACAGAAGAGAAGGTACATACTGTAAAGTAAATAACATAAGAATCTTTGCAAAATTCCTGGTTGACTCTGAAATATTTATTACCTTTGAAATTCTCTTACAATATCTAGTTTTTCTCACTGGTTCCAACCTTCAATACAATGCAAAAAGTTTCTTAAATACAGAAAACACTCCTTGAGTTGATAACTACTTCTACGCTAAAAATAGGAAAAATAATTTCCTTATTACATTTGTCATTTGCTTCCTAACTAAATAATTGCTCAGCATTTTATTACAATTTGTAAAATAAACTAGTCTTCAACATTCATCAAGATTCCTTCATTGATGCATCTTGTATTTTGTCCTCCCAAACTTTTCCACTGTTTTCCACTAATCAGTAGTTGGCATCTCTAGACTGGCCATTTCTTTAGCTAGTACTCGTAACTATACGTGATCTACATATAAAACTGTTGGCAGTTGACTACAAACAAATCTGAAAGTGTTGATTATTTCAAAGTCCTTTGCCAACTTATCCACCACAGCTTTCCCTGATAAGGACTGATTCATATCCTCAAAATTTCTATGATCCAACCTGCATTTGACCAGCTGAGCTTGATACTCCACATGACAAAAGAGTCTACCATTTTATCCCAAAAGGAAGGAAACCCTTTTGAAAAAGTGGCACAAATGAAGCTTTAAACATCTTCACCTGATGTTGCATTATGTCCATCTTTGCTTGTACAATATAAATGTGTTGATATCTTCCAATTACATTCTTTTCCCAAGTAATTACTGTAATTATATAATTTAGTCCCATGGTCTTCAAATCATATTCACACAAGCCATTCAAAAAATTTATTGTGTTCTTGGTTGTATCTACAAGTTTCTTATTTAAGGCCTCTTTTATTGCAGTGCAGCTCTGCCTAGCAACATTTATAACTATTTATTTGTCCAAAATTTAATTCAAATATGATCTAAGCTTAATATCCTCAGAAATAATCATATCCCAAATAAGATGCTTTGCTCCCTGTAATGGCAAATTCTCCAATAAATTGCTTTGTCAATTTATCATTTTTATCCAGTAGGTCTTTACACTTACTTTCCAATGCTTTTCTTTCTTCCTCTTTTTTAAAGATGCATCTTCTAGGTTTTTGTTTTGGTTTCTCAAACTAACAATTTACAAATCCTTTAAGCTTATTTGGGACATAGCCTGCACAATAGATTATGTACTTGTCTATGCAATAGGTTGAATTACTTGTACTTCATCCAATTTATTTTTATCTTCTATCTCTTTTTCCAAAGCAAATTGTTTTTCTTTTAAATTATTAACCTTCTCAACAAAAAGAGCCTTCTCTTTTTCCCACTCTTTCCTTTCATCAGCAAACTTCAAAATTTTGTCTTTATTGTCACTCACCTCATCGGCCAATATCTCTTTTTCTCTTTCTAACTCAGTCATTTCTGAAGCTTGAATAAGTTGTGTAGCAAGGATCTTCAATTTCTTCTTCAGCAATTGAATTGTGTTTTCCTTCTCTGTAAGGATATTTTGGGTAACTTCTCCCTTATTGGCCTCATTATCAAGGGCAAGAAAATCTCCTTGAAGTTTCTTGATCTATTGTTGGTATGCCTTATTTTCTACCTTTTCCCGCCTCAGTTGATTTTCAATCTTGTTCATTGTAGACTGCAATTTAGAGACATTCAAAGTGGATTTCAACAAATTACTATAAATTACATCCCCAGACTGCTTCTGTAAGTGGATCATATCTGGTACTGGGATGTTCTCAAAATTTAAACTCATTTCAGCCAATTTATTCTTAGTAGCAATTGTTAACTTTAAAGTGTTATGGGCATGATCAATAATAGTCACTAGAGAAACATATTTGATGGAAACTTTTCTGACATCTTTATACAACTTTAAAGATTCATTCAAGGATGTCTCTCTATCATTCTTGTATTTATCAACCAATTCAGCCCGGGATTTGAATTTTTTAGTAGATCCTTCAAGAGTCTCTAAAAATTCATATTCTTTTACTTCAACGGATACTCCTTTGATATTCATTTGTTTTTCCTTGTCCTTAGTCTTAATCACTTCCAATAATTCCCCTTCAGTGTCAGTATTTTGCTTCTTTGTTGTCTCTGAGCTTCCTTCTTCTTATGTTTCCATTACATCTGAGAAATCCATTTTCCTTGCCAACTATAGATTACTTGCTAGAGGAGTTACTACTTCTATTGTTGCAATCATAGCTAATGGATATTGATGTGTGATATATACATTATGTATTGTTGATAGAGGAGTTTGTTGCATAACATCTTCATCCTGCATTGGTGAAGGATAATCCAAGCAATTTGCTTTCTCATCCAACCCTTCAACCTCCTGGTGTTAAAAAGGTTTGTTCTTATTCACCTGTCTTCTTATTGATATGATAACATGTGGATCATAGTTCACTGCAAATGTTGTTTTAAAATCCATCCCCTTAAGCAAACTCTCCACTACAGGAATTGCATCCTTGTTATTTATGATAAAGGGTCCAATCACCCAAGGAAATTTTATCTCTAAATCTTTTATAACGTTGATAAAATGTTCATTTTCAACTATTAGCTCCTGCCTCACTAGCTCCAAAGAAAATATTATAGGAGTGAGGAAAGCTGGTAGAATATATGGCTCATGAGTGAAACCATATACTCTGATAATAGTATGCTCTTACAATAGGAAGCGATCTCGTATTTTCCTATCTGGGGAAATTTGTAAAGCTTATTTCATTAGTGGTAGTACCCTGAGTAATTTATTGTTGAAGAACACTTTGAAGATTTCTACCATCAAGAAGTTCATATACATAAATGATTTGTTATTGATTTCATCTGTGAGAACCATTTCTAGTAGCTGGAATTTCTCCTCATTAAAGAAAAAAAACATTTCAATCAAATAGGACTGAAATCTAAAGTTTTTGGTGTTGTGGAAATTCACTAGCTGAGAGTGAATATTCTCATCCAACAATTCATCAAATTTAAGCCATGGTAACTGGAAAGAATGTGACTCATACTGACTTCTTTTGATTCTGAATAAAAGGCTCATCAACAACTCAAGAATATATTTATCAGTATCTAGACCTAAAAACTGACTCATCATTGAAACAATTAACCTGGTTTTTTCATTGAATAGGTTTAGATCTAAAGGGAAAGACTTCTTTTCAAGGGACACATCTGACCTGAAGAAACTGGTGAAAAATGGTTGCTTTTGTTCAAGGGTTGCTTCTCGGAAGCATTGAATTAGGTTTTCTTCATTAAAATCTTCATGATTTAGGGTGAATGAAGAAGGGACTATGAGTGGTTCCTAGACGACTAGGGCATTAACAGGAGATAAAATATTAGTTTTGGTCGAATCCATAATCACTCTTTCAGTAGAAGAATAGTTAGACACACACCACTCAACAAAATCCAAAAAATTCAAGGTATGTCCTGGACAAAAAAAGTAAAAATGAGACTGAAAAACACCACGTAAGTCTATACCCTGATCTTTAAATGCTTTTATCTTAGTTTTCAACTGATGAATAGGGACAAAGGACAAAAGAGTATAAAACATTATGCTATTTTTTTCTTCAAATACTTCCTCAATCTTCTGAAATTCTAAAGCCCAAGCCTCTATTTCTCCTCCACTGTCCAGATTTAAATACTATTTAATGGGTAGAACATGGCCTACCTAGTAAACTAATGGTTGGATGAGTATCTGCCTGACCTGGCTTTGTCCACGCAAAAAAATTATTTCTTCTCCCAATGCATAAAGACAAATAATCTTCAACCATGTGCCTTTACCTTTTATATTATTCATCATAGTGGTTTTAGGATCAAAGAGTGGTTTTATTTTCCACTAATAGAATTCTCTGCTAGCTTCCATGCAAATCCTCAAGTGAATTCTTCTATGTCTGTATATTTAATCTTCTATTACCCTAAACCATCGATCTTGATCATCCACTAGCATCCTCCTTCCCTAATTCCGCTGCACAACCTATCCTCTATCTTCCTTGCAATTTTCAACAACGGATCTTCTTATCACCGTAGATCCATCAAATCTTTATTTTCCACCGTAGATCTCTTCTCATACATAATATTCTTCTTTATTTTCCGTTGTCCATCTAAAATGTAAAACAGTTTACAACTTCCATTAGCGGATTACCTGAAAGCGATTGATCTCATCTCCTTCAAATCTTGATCGTTGATCAATGCTGCCCTTTAACAATTCCGCTAGGCTCCAACTATTCATCCAGTGTGCATGTTCTCCTAGCGGGATACATATTCATTGTCGATCTTACCCTTCAGAAATCTCCGCGATTGATTAATGCTAGGTTTTTAATACTCTGCTGATCTCCAACCTAACTTTCTCTGTGCATCTTCCGATAGTGGAATCCTTCTACGTTGTAGATCTATTAATCTTCAAATCTGCACCATTGATTTAGGTGGTCCCTACGCGTTTCCAATGATCCTATAATTATATTATTCCTTGTAGCTTTCATCAGCAAAACCATCTCCCATTATAGATCTCCTTTACATTTTTCCCTGGCCGTAGATCTAGGTATCCTATTAAACCTTCTGTCGATTGTCAACTTTACTTCTACCCTGTATCTTTTGGAAGTGGATTTCATACCAGCTATAGATCTTCTTGCCCGAAGATCTGAACCATTAAAATGTTTCGTCATAAACCAAAGGCACTAATTTCATTTTTAGCTTCTTTCCAAAGTTTAATCTATGGTTTTTCTAAGAAATACAGGTTTTGACTTTAGATTTAGCTCCTTTAAACATCATTTAATCATCTTCTAAGCACACCTTTGATCGTATCATCAAAAGTTTCCCTATAATACCTTTACTTCTCCTTAGGCCTATCCCATCCAACTGCTAATCAAAACAATGCTAACATTATATACATATTATTTTTATAACAATAGCATTGACCAAATTGTGAAGGTCGGACTACTCCAAAAGGGGATTCAAAACTTAAATAAAAAATTATTATAAAATACATACATGTTGGCTCAGTAAAAATATCAAGGAAAATGTGTATAAATACCTAGTCAACGTTCACATTCAAAATATAAGCTACAAGTTTTTTTAGCTCTGATTTTCGAATATAACCACTGAGGAGCCGCAGATGACTGAGGAAGCAAATTTGGGCTACAAGCATGTGAACCTTAAATTCTGATCTCTCTGATCTTGGGTAGAATAAAATGTTGAGTGGCCGATCCTATGGAAGCATCCGATTATCTACAGAAGTGTTTTGATGTTGCTATGAAATTCGTGGGTTGACTAAGTATAGGACTGAGGCAGCCACTGAAGAAATTCAGGTGTGTTCTCTAAGGTGAATTTTTGCAGCAGCAACCTTAATACATAGTCCCAATTTTTTTATGGTGAAGGCAGATTTCTTTTTTGGATTGAGGTAAAAACAAATTCGTGGAGGTTGACTGAGAATAGGACTGAGGCAGCCACTGAGGAAATTTGGGTGTGCTCTCTGAGGTGATTCTTTGCAGCAGCAACCATTATACACAGTCTTTGGTTGGCCTTGTTTGGGTCTTCTACAACACACATACGCAGCCCAAATGTGAGATCTTGACATGCACTATAAGATATGATCATGTATACTATATGCATGACTATATGATGATGATGTATACTTGTTGACACTATATGGTGATGATGCATACATACTCTATGATGGTGATGTATACTTGATGATTGTGCATACATACTCTATGATGATGATGTATACTTGATGATGATGCATACACGATGTACATTATGATGATGATGATGATGCCTTGTACACTATGATGATGCTTTGATGATGCAAACCCAATTATTAGTGAGATCAGTAGCAACTATGATGTACATAAACAGTGTGTGGCAATGAGACGATCGATGATCTGATGATACAGTGATGACTTGGTAGTGATGAAGTCTTGAATGGCATAAGAAGACATTTGACATGTGCAGATATTTGAAGACATAAGCTGAAGCAGATTGATGGTGAAAGAAAAGACAAGATGATTTCCTTGGCAAGCTGAGTCTTGCACCTAAGGATTGGAATCCTCAACCCTTTCTTAGTTGGAGATAAGAAAACCAGGCTAGGTCATTTTATAAGAGTTGTTTCTCTTTTCATCAATTAGTGCTAATTGTAATCGCGGAGATTGAAGTCTTCCATTGCAATAAATAAAAATTACCTTACATATATTCACGTGTCTCTTTATGATGTGATTATTGTGCTTATGGATCATAGTTGATTTAGTTGATGATGTAATTGATAACATAATGCTTGATAAAACCTGATTGATTATAGAAAGTGAAAAAGGTTTAAATTTCTCACACACTTACTCCACCCCCCCCCTCCCTTTTAGTGTGAACATTGTGTCCAACAATTGCTATCATAGCAAGCCTTTGTCACAAGCCTTGAAAGATTGAAGGAGATCCGTGGATACACAATGGAGGAAAAAATAAAGTCATCAAGCAATGATGTGCCCATACTTGATGTGACAGATTACTTCAGCTAGAGGAGAAAGATGAATGCATCTCTGAAGAATTTTGGTATTTGGGAGATTGTGATCAAACCACCCACTCCATCTAAGAAGAAGTGCAAGGCAACTACATAGAAAGAAGCAAAGAAGGACAATGCTACAACCTTGAAGTTCCTCATGGATGGATTCCCAACTTAGTGAAAGAAAGTGTAGGAGAGTACACTTCTGTTAAAGACCTTTGGTTCAAGATGGAAAGCGAGTATCAAAAGGGAAGACCAGGTACTGAAAAGACGGATGAGGAATCAAAAGACAAGCCCCCAGAAGAGGTCAATCAAGAAGAAGAAAAGCAAGAAGTGGACTCCAAAAAAGGCATAGATTCTTTTGATTGTAATGATAGCATGTGTGATGAAATTGAGAAGGTTCTTGCTGAAGATGATGAAGATCTGTCAAAATTTGCACAGGAGATACATCTCACTTTGTTGAATATTAATCTTAGAGGCAATTGGGTCTTTTGAACATAGTAAATATGAACAATAGTGAATTCATAAGGTTAAAAAAGAAAATATTGGATTCTTTGATTGAATATCAACAGAAGACCATGACAATGAAAGTATTGCTTGTAAAGCTCAAACACAAGGATGAAGAGTTGTGAGATCGGCTGAAAGACAAGAATGTTGAAGTTGAACAACTAAAGACTAAATTGATTAGTCAAAAAAAAGAAAAAGAAGAGCATGATGAAGACTCATATGATCTTGAAGAAAATAGAAAGGTCAGTCTTGATTTGAAGACTCGGCTGGAGGAATCCAAGAGGATAGAAGAAATCTTGAAGAATTAGTTGGAGTAAAATGAACATACAATCCAAAAGTTGGAGATGGAGGTAGTTGGTCTCAGGAAGAAAGGTGAAAAGACTGATGCCTTTGTCAAGTTCAAGGGTAGTTCAGTTGTCCTAGACAAGATCTTAGATTTCCAAAGATCTCCATTTGATAAGTTTGGTCTTGGTTACAAGAAGAAAGGAGAAAAATATGAAGATGAAACTTGGTCTCACAAGACTCAAGAAGCAGGTCCATCATCGTCCAAAGTTGCTCCCTATGAACTTGCACTTGACAACAAAGAATTTGGAAGTTCAAGAATGCATCAAGGAGTTAGGCCTATTCCTCAAAGAAATCTCATAAAAGAAACAACTCCAAGATGGAACCAAAGTCCTAGGTATGGAAATGGATCTAATGGTTATTGTTTTTCTTGTTCTAACTTTGGTCATAAAGCTATGGATTGTAGAAGAAGTGTTGGAAGTCCCAATGAAAAAGTTAAATGTCGGACATGTAACCAAGCTAGACATATTGTTGCCACATGTCACACATTGAGATGCTACACCTATAGTGGGTTTGGTCACAAAGCTCAAGAATGTGCAAGTCAAAGGAGTCAACCAAGGAGGATTCCTTCATACACATCAGCGAGAAGAACCAGTGAACATTGGAAGAAGCCCAATACATAAAGATTTAAAGGTCAGAATACAAAGGCCCACAGTCAGGGAAACTATCAGGTATGGAGGAATTAAGTTAATCAAAGAAGTATTGGAAGCTCCAACATCACAGTTAGGTGTTGGACATGCAACCATGTTGGTCACATTATCGCATATTGTCACACTATGAGATGTTATAGTTGCAGTGGTTTTGGGAACAAATCTCAAGACCGTTGGAATACATGGAAACAATCCATGAGGATTTTTTCATACAGCTGAACAAGGAAAGACAGGAAAGATGAAGGAACAAATGCTAAAAAGACAAATGTCAAGAAGTAGGTAAGGTTGAAGAAGAATGAGCAGTTACATATAGGATAGGTTGAACGGTATAGGGAGAATGGCTTCCATATGTCAAGTAAAGCTTGAGGTCTCTTGAAGACCTTAGCACACCTTGAGTTCATAAGGCTAGAGAATGAACTCAAAGGAGAAAGGATGGCTACTCCAAGCATACATACAGGTCCTAGGATCGTGCATGTTGACAGGGGGAGAAATGATCAGTGCTTTCAAATGCAAATATGTGGACACTCTTTGCCATTGATGCGAAAGGGGGAGAGATGAAGATAAAATGGGAGCATGCTCATAGGGGGAGCATGAGTTGTTGTCATGAATGAAAAATGGGGGGATTGTTGATTGAATTATCATTGATGCCAACATGGAACTTGTAGTGGCCCCACATATAGTCATTGATGCCACCAAGTCCCTCTTGCGGTACACAGGTATGGATGATCCCAGTACCCTCACATCTAGTGCCTTGAAGCCCTTACATATATGGGTTGTGCCTTGGAGCACCTTGTGAGGTCCTAACAAGGTCCTTGAACCCACAAGGTTGGATCTTGGAGGCACCACCTTGTTGATGATGCCGAAGACCCTGTTGAAGATGATGAAGAGCTTGGTGATAATGTTAAAGCCCTTGTGGATGATGGAGAAGCCCTTGATGGGTTGAAGGAGTATTAATGACCCATTATGTGGTCATTTATGCTTTGATGAGGTCACAGTACCCTAGGTGAAGGCTTGGAAACCCCACAGGAGGTGGAACTCTTGTATGGTCTTATGGTTATTGTCATGTTGCGGAACCCATGGATATGCCCTAGGTATGATGAACAAGCTCTTAAAGCACTTGAAGAAACATTGAAGCACTTATGAAGCATTGAAGAAGTGCTTGGACCCACAAGTTGGTCCTTAAGCCCACAAGCTTGATGAAGACTTCATGGTGTCCTCCTTGCCTTGTTAAGGAGTTCTTTGTGTCATGGTGGTGGTGACTTATCTCTTGGTAAAGACCTTGGTTGGTAATGTATCCCTTGGACTTTGGTATGATGATCCCCTTGCTTGTGGAAGTCCTAATATTGCACACATAGTGAGAAGCCCTTTCTTGGGTTTTTGCCTTGAAAATGACTTTGAAGATACCTTGAATCTATAGTATAAAAGAAGCCTCGCTTAATGAATGTGGCACCTATGATGCATAATTGAAAACCCTTGACAAAGTCTTTTGTTTATACAAGTGAAGCCCACGCCTATGGAAATCCCTTGGGTAAAATAAAGAATCCCTAACTATGTTGTGTATGATGATGAGGATCATAAAAGGATGGAGCACATGGTCTCTTCTTGAAGATCACATACAAAATCTTAAAGCAAACAAAATAATAGCCCTTATTTGAGGGATGGCTTGCCAAATGAAAGGATGAAATAATCCTTGATGAGGTCGGCTTCCGTAAGGGAAAGATGGTATACAATATATATATGATTATTGTTATATTAATAGAAAAGACCAAATTGTGAAGGTCGGCCTAGTCCAAAAGGGGATTCAAAACTTACATAAAAATTAAATAAAAAAATGTTATAAAATACATACATGTTAGCTCCGTAAAAATATCAAGGAAAATGTGTATAACTACCCAGTTAACATTCACATTCAAAATATAAGCTACAAGTTGTTTTAGCTCTAATTTTCGGATATAACCACTGAGGCAATAGTGGATGACTGAGGAAGAAAATTTGGGCTACAAGCATGTGAACCTTAAAGTCTAATATCTATGATCTTGGTTAGAAGAAAATGTTGAGTGGTTGATCCTATGGAAACATCCGATTATCTACAACACTGTTTTGATGTTTCTCTGAAATTCGTGGGTTGAATGAGTATAAGACTAAGGCAGCCACTGAAGAAATTCGAGTGTGTTCTCTGAGGTGAACTTTTGCAGCAACAACCATAATACACAGTGCCAATTTTTTTATGGTGAAGGCAGATTGCTTTTTGGACTAAGATAAAAACAAATTCATGGAGGTTGATTGAGTATAGGACTAGGTAGTGATTGAGGAAATTTGGGTGTGTTCTTTGAGGTGAACTTTTGCAGCAACAACCATTATACACAGTCTTTGGTTGGTCTTGTTTGGGGTCTTCTACAACACACATACACATCCCAAGTTTGAGATCTTGACATGCACTATAAGGTATGATCATGTATACTATATGATGATGGTGTATACTCTATGATGATAATGTATACTTGATGATGATACATACATACTCTATGATGATGATGTATACTTGATGATGATGCATACATGATGTACACTACGATGATGATGATGATGATGTACACTTGATGCATACTTGATGATGATAAAGATGCATACATGATGCATAATTGTTGATGATGATGATGATGTATACTTGTTGACACTACATGATGATGATGATGATGCATACATGATGCATACTATGATGATGTTGCATACTTGTACACTATTGATGATTCCTTATACACTATGATGATTCTTTGATGGTGCATACCTTATTATCAGTGAGAAGTAGTAACTATGATGTACATAAACAGTGTGTGGCAGTGAGACGATCGATGATTTGATGATATAGTGATGACTTGGCAGCGATGAGGTCTTGAATGGCATAAGCAGACATTTGACATGTGCAGATATTTGAAGACATAAGCTGAAGTAGATTGTTGGTGAAAGCAAAGAGAAGTTGATTTCCTTGGCAAGTTGATTCTTGCACCTAAGGATTGTACTCCTCAACCCTTTCTTAGGTGGAGCTAAAAAAACCAGGCTGGGTCCTGTTATAAGAGTTGGTGCTCTTTTCATCAGTTGGTGTTGATTGTAATTGTGAAGATTGAAGTCTTCCATTAAAATAAATAAAGCTTATCTTACATATATTCTCGTGTCTCTTTATGATGTTATTATTGTGCTTATGGCTCATAGTTGATTTATGCCACGTCCCCAACCCTAACTCGGCGGAGAGTACGCGACTAGCATCTATCAACCCGGGTTGTCTAAGCCCCCATGAACATAATACATATATATAAAAAATGCATTTGAACTTAAAGCATATAAATACACAACCGCATAATAAAATGTACATGATATACACAGCGGAAGCAAAATCATTCATTCAACACATTCATGC
Source organism: Pseudotsuga menziesii (assembly GCA_001517045.1). Classification (NCBI taxonomy): domain Eukaryota; kingdom Viridiplantae; phylum Streptophyta; class Pinopsida; order Pinales; family Pinaceae; genus Pseudotsuga; species Pseudotsuga menziesii. The sequence goes on from LPNX011171355.1 coordinate 396,100, forward strand.
ATTCAACATGTTCATGATAATGTCATAATAATTCATAAGCAAATATGGTTGTAGAACTTAAATACACTAGAATACTTATCTTTGAAAGATGCTCGTCCCACAACCAGCTATGTCGCTGCAACGTTCCACCCAACCATAGGCCAATGTGCTCTTTAATCTCTCAGCAACACTACCACCCCCGAGCTGGGCATGATTTTCCTCAAGGAATAAGGAACACTAGAAGACTTTTCCCATAGCCAAGGATACAATAAAATTTAGTCAAGCCAACATAGTTCAGTTTATCAGAATTACACAGGTAGTGGCTTACACTTAGCCAAAATTCACATGAGACACAGCCAAGCCAACAGATGGGTTTATCGGGCTACTAGCCAATCCATCCTTTCAATTGGGTTTATCAGGCTACCAAGGAGGTGGAAAGACTGACTGCTAAGCTAGTGAGCTCAACCCCAGAGCTATGAACACCCACACTGGATCTAGCCTGATTTCTAAACAATTACACACCCAACACAAGGAAGCATTCCCTTCTCTGCTACACAGTCCCTCAGGCCATGCCTTCCCTTCCAGTGCTATTCAGGGCATGCAAAGAAGAAAAATAACATTCTAGATTGGTCTGTGAGGTTCTTTCACACACTAAGTTTATCAAGCAAGTATAGACTCTATTTCCATTCCTTCGATCAATTCAAATGTCAAACCTGGATGCACACACAGTGATCTCAGTCCTGGGATTTACCAAAACATAGCAGATGCTAGGGGTTACATACACACACAGAAATTTACGAATTTCTAAACATTTCCGGTGCCAGACTGACTGCTGCAAATTACCAGTGACAAAAACGTTGTTGATCTTTCAAATCAAGGATACCAAATCAAATTCAGGACAATCTTCTTTAGGAAAACAACTAGCAGACAGGGAAAACGTGAGAGAGAACAATTCTGAATAGGAAAACCAAAATCGTGAAAGGAACAAATTGCCAAACAGGGGGAAAATTTGTGAAAGGTTCAGACCCATAAACGTTTTTTTGCTTGTTTTCTACTGCGTGAATGCCCAATTGGGTTTTCCAAAAACGTTTTGTTCAATCCAAGTCAGGAGGGAAGGTGAAACACTGCCGCATGAGGGAAAGGTGTCGCTTTTTTGTTTTCTTGCCCAAGAAATTCAAAAAACATTTTTCCCAAAGTGGGGCTCTGCCCAATTCAAATTTCCCCACTCTTCCAATCCCCTACTCCCTCATCCTTAGGAAAAATCATGCCCCCATCTCATTTAGTTGCATTGACATAGCCGACTGTGGGATTTAATTAAAAATTGCAATTTTAACATAATGTCCAGCTGTTTAATGTTCAACTAGCATAAATAAAAAAATACCACCGTCCACACCTTAATTGTCGAAACATAAATACTAAATTGATCGTGGATCTTTTTCCTAGCTCCACACCATGATTATTTACATCATTTTATTTAAATGCAAACAGGGTCAAAAACAGGGTATTACAATTTAGTTGATGATGTAATTGATAACATAATGCTTGTAACTCTGATTGGTTAATAGAAGGTGAAAAAGGTTTAAATTGCTCACACACTAATTCACCCCCCCCCCTCTCAGTGTGACCATTGTGCCCAACAAGTACCTCTATCCCAACTTATCTTGTCCTTCGTGTCTTCGTATGCACCATTCATTGAGCATATCTTGGATCTCCTTCGCATCCTCTATCGTTGTCCAGTCTTCCCACTATTCACAACCTTTCCATTCCCTATAGTCCTCATTATTAGTTGGCTCCATACAATAATGGTGCACTTTTATCCTTCCTTCCCTTATACCTCTTTCCCGTGCCATCTTTCATCTGGGATTGTTAGACAGCTTGGGATGTTGATGCTACGAATCATCCCAAAAGTTTTCTAATATCCCATAAGCAGTGATCATGGATAAGACCTTTGTTTCGTTGGGCAGTCATCCAGTTGTAGGACCCTTCCTTCTCTTCTCTAAATCAGATTAAATCTATTCCAGGTTTTCCTTGGGCATACTTCATGTGCCACAATTTATCCCAGCATTCATTCGTGTGGGTGCACCACCTCCACCAGATTTTAGCTCCTAGATTGTCACTTATTTTCTCTAGATCCCGAAGACCTAACCCACCCTTATCCTTGGGCTGGCATACCTTGTCCCAGCCTACCAGTGTTATCTTGGACTTTTCTAAATTACCTCCCCGTAGAAAGATTCGTTGGATATTGTGGATTTCTTTGAGGACAGCCTTTGGGGTTGCCAATACTGAGAATAATGATATCGACATATTCTAGAGGACTGACTTAACCAAGATCAGTCTACTCGCGAAGTTTAACAGCCTGATAACCCACCCAATTAGTTTCTTCCTCATGAGGTCCAGAAGATCCTGCCATGACACCTTCCTCATAGTCCCTTTCGCCAGAGGGGCCCCTAAATATTTTGACATAAGATCCCCAACTAAGAACCCAAGGATACGATTAATGTTCCTTTGGGTCACCCTTGGGGTATTGAAGAAAAAAAATTTGAGAATTTTTTGGGTTAACTTCCAGACCGAAAGCTTTGGCAAAGATTGTCAAACATTTCTTAAAATATCTTGCCTCTTGGACTGAAGGGTGCCCCATTAACATGGTGTCATCCACAAACTGTTGGTGAGTTTGCTTATCTGTATCCCTGTGAAGATTTAAACCACGAATGTCACCCCTAGTTGTCTGAGATTTGATTAGCCGTCTGAGACCTTTTGCCATGATAACAAAAAGGAAGGGAGAAAGGCGGTCTCCCTGTCGTATTCCTCTGGACAGATTCATGGTGTGGGTGGGAGAGCCATTTAGCATAATTGAATAAAAAGTTGAGGAAACCATGTTCATTATCCATTCTATCCAATTGCCTCCAAACCTAAAGGCTCTCAAGATTTCCCTCATATACTGCCAACTCAGTTTCTCATAAGCTTTTGCAATATAAAGCTTTACTAACATGCCTGGCTTCTTGGTAACTTTCAGGGAATGGATAGCCTCGTGGACTAGAATGATGCCATCAAGGATTTTTCTTCCCTCTGTAAACCTAAATTGTCCTGGACCAATCAGGATAGGGAGGATCTGTTTTACTTTGTTAGCCACAACTTTAGAGATTATTTTGTAAATGACGTTGTAAAGCGCTATGGGTCTATACTTACTCGGTGTATCTGCACCCTCTGACTTGGGGATGACAGTTAAGAAAATTGCATTAAAGGCCCTTAGGACTCCCCTAGATTGGCGCGATTCTTCAATTATTTCCTAGACCTTCTATTTTATGAGGTCCGTGAAGTAATGGAAGAAATTGGTAGTAAAACCATCCGGCTCTAGGGCCTTTCCCAGGGTCATCTGGTGCATAGCTTCCTCAACCTCTTGCATTTCTATTGGTTTGAACAAAATCTCATTGTGTTCTTCGTGACCACCGCTGGGAGAAGTTTAGTTATTTTTTCTATGTCTTGTTGTCTGTTCCTATGGTCCTTTGTCATGACCTGTTTAAAGTGACTTACCAGCTCCTCTTATATTTCCTCTCTGGTCTCCACGTGTCTTCCATCTACCTTTCTTAATTTGTGGATCTTCGAACGCTTCCTATTTTGTATCACCATGTTGTGGAAGAACTTAGTGTTGTGTTCTCCCTCCTGTAACCATTCATTCCTTAACTTTTTCTTCCAGTATATTTCCTCATGTCGCTCCCTTGCAACAGTCTGTGTGAGGAGATCTTTTTCTTGTTGTTTGAGGACATCCTTGAATCCTTCTTTTATGCCTAATATTTGGATCTCCTCTAGTTGGGCTATCAAACTTTTTTTTATCTTGGAATATGTTTCCAAAGTCCTCTTTGTTCCACATACGGATCATCGCTTTCAACGCCTTGAGTTCTGTTGGAATTGGTACATACTTGATCCCATGGGGGGAACTAGTTCTTGCCACCATTGTTGAACTAATGATTTGAAGTCTTTGTGTTTGTAATATCCCAAATCCTTATATTTTCTAATTCTAAGCAAATACGCTGATACAACCGGACATGCAAACTGCCATGCAAAAATCCCTATTTTATAGCAAAAATTAGGGTTAGGGTTTGTAGGATAGAATGAACACTTACCACTAATAAGCTAGTTGGTCTGCTCCTAAGAGAGTATGCATGCATCAAGAGCTGAATCGAAGATGAACTGATATCTTCTGCTTTTGGTGAAACCCCAGCAGCACGAACCCCAGATCAACTAAGGGTGACGTTTTCAGTGAAGGAGGTGTCCGATGAAGCTGTTGATTTGCAGGATTGATAGCCTTCCCATGCCGGAGAGAATGCCTGGCACATGCGGATTTTTCGAGGTCTCTAGGTAGGCTAGCAAATTGTTCTAGAGGTGCAGCTATTCACACCCCCCTGATCCCGAAGTGGCTGATAACTGCTCAGGATGAGCATGATCGGAGCTGATAATCACTGAGTACTAGAGTAAGATGTCGATTATGAGAATGGTGTGTGAGTTTCAAAGTAAAACTGAGATCTGAAGACCCAACGAATGATTAGAGCTTTCTAGTTGAAAACCCCTTACGGCTGCACACGTGCCCCTACAACAATCTCTGCAATATACTGGATAACTATGAATGAATGGAAGAGAAAATGGTGAACCTATATGGCTTACCTTGAATGAGACTAGGGCAGATATCTCACTGCCGAAACCTTGCCAGCTGAAGACACCGTCTCCAACCCCAACTGTTGTGCTGCACACTGTGCTGCTATTCAAGAGCTCCAAAATAATAATAATCAAAAGTGAGTCTCCTTTCACTTTATCTTCCTTTTATAACTTTCAATTGCGAAAACCCTAATCTTTGACCTAATTAGGTCACTTTATTTTCTAATTTGCAATTGACTTGCATGCATGCACATGGAGACTTAAATGAGTGCATGCATCATTAGATAATGTTTACATGGCATGCATGATGATGGCCTTTGGCCCTGGTGGCCCTTCTTGACCTAATGGTGATAACATGATGATGCCCTAGATTTTCTATAGATGGCATCAGTCTTTAGATGATTCCCTAACTGTCAGTAACCACTCGAAACCACAGGAATCACATAGGTTAGTGGTTTTGGTCCTCAATGCCTAATTAGATGAGGACATTACAGTCCTCCCCGCTTGAGATTGCTTGTCCTCAAGCAACTACAAACTGGGATGCTGCAATACCTGTTCACCTTCCCATGTGGCATCCTCTGGTGGTAGTTCCTTCCACTGAACCAAGTATTCCCTAATTACCCTGTTCTTGAGTTTCCTTTCTCTAGTCTGTATGATCCGTTCAGGAATCAATATCAGCAATCCTTCATCATCTAAAGGAGGTAATTATGTTGATGGAGCAATGTGTTTCCTGAGGGTCTTTTTCAGGTTGGACACATGGAACACATTGTGAATTTTACTTTCCTGTGGTAGTTCTAGTTCATATGCCACCTCTCCCACCTTCCTAATTATTCTGTAGGGTCCATAGAAGCGAGGTTTTAACTTTTCTGCTCCTTTCTTCTTAAGCGAAGACTATCTGTAAGGTTGGAGCCTTAAGTATACAAAATCCCATACCTCAAAGCTCTGCTCAATCCTGTGTTTGTCTGCATATAACTTCTGCTGATTTTGGGCTGTCTGTAAGTTTTCCTTCAAGATTTTAAGAATATCTTGACTGTCATGTATCCAATCCTTTTCCTTAGGAGCCCTACTGTCTCCAAATGCCAAATCTACATAGACCAAGGCCTCGTAGCCATATAATGCCTTAAAAGGAGTCATCCTAATAGACATGTGATAGGTAGTATTGTAGCAATACTCCCCTAAGTGTAGCCATTTGATCCAGGTTCGTTGCTGCCCTGTTACATAGTTCCTCAGATATCCTTCAATTCACTTGACTATTTCAGTTTGTCCATCGCTCTGGGGATGATAACTCGTGCTAGTAGCCAGTTCAGTCCCCACTAATCTAAATAGTTCCTGCCAGAAGGCACCTTTGAATCTGCTATCCGGATCACTGACAATGGTCTTAGGTAACCCATGTAGCTTGAAGACCTCCTTGAAGAATAACTCAGCTACTTGAGCTGCAGAGTAATCTGATGATATAGAAAAGAATTGTGCAAACTTGGTCAGTCTGTCAACTACTACATATAAACAATCTCGCCCTTGGACCTTGGGCAACGTTGTCATGAAGTCCATAGAGACACTTTCCCAATTATATTCTAGAATTAGTAGTGGTCGAAGCAACCCTGCTGGATGGATGTTCTCAATCTTGTTTTGTTGACAGATGCTACATTCCCGTACGTGCTACATAACTTCCCCCTTGAGGCCCTTCCATGAGAACCTCTCTCGGATTTGTCTGTAGGTCTTCAAGAAACCCTGATGTCCTGATAATGGAGAGTCATGTGTTGCCTGAATGATCTTTTTCCTCAACGTAGATTTTGGGAATAGGTATATCCTGTTCTTGTAATAGATGATGTCATCAACAATCCTGTACCTATCATCTTGAATTTGTCCATCCAATAATTCGCAAGCGAATTTATTTTTGGAGTATTCTACTAAGAGAAGTGCCCTCCCATCTGTGGATATACTCCTGAGAGATAGTGAGGCGGGACGCCTAGGTAATGCATTAGCTACTACATTATTCTTACCTTTTACATACTCGATCTAGAAATTGTAGGATTGTACTTTGCTAACCCATTTCTACTGGCGCTCATTCAGTTCCTTCTGCTCCAGGAAATACTTGAGGTTGTTATGATCTATTTTGATTTTGAGATTACTGCCCATTAGGTACTATCTGAATTTCATGAGAGAATGTAAGATGGCTAGCATCTCTTTGTCATATATGGAGTAGTGGCGCTCATAGTTCTTCAATTCACGACTCTCAAATGCAATAGGGTGATGATTTTGCATCAATACTGCTCCTAAACCTTCCCCTGAGGCATCACATTCTACTACAAAGGGTTGTGAGAAGTCTGGTAATGCTAAAACTGGATAGGAACTCATAATAACTTTCATCTCCTTGAAAGTTTTATGTGCTAAGTCTGTCCAGGTGAATGCTCCCTTCTTTGTGAGATTTGTGAGGGGTGCTGCAAATTAAGAGAATCCCTTAATGTACCATCGGTAATAGGTGCACAGCCCTAAGAAAACTCTCAATTATGTGACTGTTTTTGGCGCGGGCCAATCTCTGATAGATCGGATTTTCTCCATGTCAACCTGTACTACTTCCTCATTAATTATGTGCCCTAAGTACAACATTTCCTTCATGCCAAATTCACACTTGGACATCTTCGCGTAAAGCGAGTGTTCTTCTAGAATTCTCAGTACTTCGTCCAAGTGTTTCAGATGCTCTTCCCATGTTTTGTTGTAAATCAGGATGTCATCAAAGAATACTAGCAAAAACTTACGTAGCTGAACTCTGAAGGTATGGTTCATGCATGACTGGAAATTTGCTGGAGCATTGGTAAGTCTGAAGGACATGACCAAAAACTCATAGTGACAGCGAAAAGTTGTTTTGGAGATGTCTTGGTCTCTTACTATGATCTGATGGTACCTCGAGCGAAGATCAATCTTGGAGAAGTATTTGGCTCCCCGAAGTTCATCCATGAGTTCATCAATTCTAGGGATGGGATACTTGTTCTTAATGGTCTTTTTGTTGAGTGCTCGATAGTCGATGCACATTCGTAGTGTACCATCCTTCTTGTTGACCAATACTACTAAGGATGCGAAGGGGCTAGAACTGGGCCGAATATATCCAAGCTACAGTAATTCTTTGATTGTTTTCTCAATCTCATCCTTGTATCTTTTGGGATGCCGGTAAGGAGTGGTGATGACTACTTGTGTCCCCTCCTCTAGCTCAATAATGTGTTCAAAGCCTTGGTTTGGAGGTCTACCTGATGGAAGGTCCCGAAAAAACTTTTCATGCTTCTGTAGCAAGGCCTGAATGTCACTTAGGTGTTGTGTGCTAGTTTCTGGGGGTTTCCTAAAGGTGACCAAACATTCTGCATCCCATTCTATATCATCCTGTTGGAGTACTGCCTCCATTTTCTATGACGAGACCGGTTTTGGGGGATAAGTGTTCATGCCCCTCAAAACTACTCATTTGACGTCTGGCCCCTGGAATTCCATTTCCATTGCCCTGTAGTTTGTAGTGTATTTCCATATGGAATAAAGCCATTGAACACCCAATACTACATGAGTATTTGAGACATCTACTACATAGAAGGAATCTTTCATCTGATAGTTACCTAAGGTGACATTCAATTTTGGAATCCAGTAGTTGCACTCCATGCTAGAGTTCCCTGCTACTGAGACAGTGAATCCTTCGAACTTCTCGGTCTGAATACCTCTCTTGGCTACCCAAGCAGAGTCAATGAAATTGTGGGTTGATCCCCCATCAATCAATACTCCTACTCCGTGACCCTGTACTACTCCTCTGACCCTGAGAGTATGGAACCTTGGTACTCCAAATAATGTAGCAATGACTCCCTCTGGTGTATCACCCTAGTGTGATTCTTCCTCAGCTGCCCGTAGTTCTTCTGTGGCTTCCTGCTCATAGTCATCCTCATCACTGTCCGAATATACCTCGATGTAGTGAGCCTTCTCCTTCCCTGCACACATGTGTCCTGGTACCCATGGTTCCTAACAAGTGAAACATAGTTTTTTCCTCCTCGAGTCTTTCCTAGTGTCCTCGTCTAACCATGTTTTCTTGGGAACATCCTACTGGAAAGGTTTCTTGTCCTTGTCCCTAACGTGAAAGTTGGTTTTGAGTGGGAACTTATTCTTGGGGACTGAATCCTTTAGATCTCTAGCTATGCTATCGGTATCCTATAGAGTGAGGGGTTTGTAGGCTTTCACCCATCCCCGTACTGGCTCTGTTAGGGCCTCAGTGAATAACATAGTCAACCTGCTCTCTGACACATCTGTTACCATGAACGTTATCCTCTAGAATTCTGAGATGAAGGATTCTACACTACCTGTCTATTTGAGTTGAGCCAACTCCCTGAAATGTATCTCTGGATCCTTCCTATCAAACTGCTCCATGAGCTTCTAAGTGAACTCACCGTAGGAGTGTATGGTGTTGTGACCTAATATCACCAATCCGTGGTACCACCACTCGTGAGCCTCTCCATCCAGGTGGAGTGTAGCCAATTTAATGGCATCTGTCTCTGTCATGGGATTGAGTTGGAAATGGGTATCCAACTTTTGAACCAATATCCTCGCTGAACCTTCGTGAGTCCCATCAAAGTTTGGGATGGTCAACCTGCCTAAGTTCTTCTGTAACTCATAGTTGTGATTGAATCCCTTGTTGAAATTCCTAGGCCTGTTCCTACTCATCATGTTGTAGAAATCCGAAAATGACATGGCAACATGAAACTCATCCCCTAAGTCTCTATATTCTTACAAATAAGCCCCAAAAGGTTCGCTAAGTTCTACCTGCATGACTGGACCACCTATTGTATCTGCCAAGAAGTGAGGCATGGTAGGCATGTTGGAAGCTCTGCGATATATGTGCGGTGTATTCTGTATATTAGTGTACCCAACCTTTCCACTGCTGCTTGTAGATCCTCGATCTACCGGTGAGGGAGGTGTACTGTTGATACCTATTTCTGGTTTTGGAGATAATATGTTGATTGCATTGAGTACATCTTTTTTCCCTTTGGCTAAGTCTTGCAATGCAGATACTAAGTTGTGAAACTCCATCCTGTCCTCCTCTTCTCCCATTCCTTTTCTCCTATCAGAGTGTATACCTGTTTGTTCCATGTATGAACTGATATCCTCTAGTTGGATATCCTCAAATTCCCCTGTGTATCTACTCTTTCTTCTCCTATAAGTTACAAAAGGGTCTCCTTCTGTATTCATCTATTTCTCATTTCTTAAGCCCATAGCTGGCCAAGAAGATAGCTCTGATACCACTGTAATATCCCAAATCCCGATATTTTCTAATTCTAAGCAAATACGCTGATACAACCGGACATGCAAATTGCCATGCAAAAATCCCTATTTTATAGCAAAAATTAGGGTTAGCGTTTGTAGGATAGAATGAACACTTACCACTGATAAGTTGGCTGGTCTGCTCCTAAGAGAGTATGCATGCATCAAGAGCTAAATCTGAGATGAACTGATATCTTCTACTTACGGTGAAACCCCAACAACACAACCCCAGATCAGCTAAGGTTGACATTTTTAGTGAAGGAGGTGTTCGATGAAGCTGCTGATTTGCAAGACTGATAGCCTTCCCATGCCAGAGAGAATGCCTGGCACATGCAGAAGTTATGAGGTATCTAGGAAGGCTAGTGATTTGTTCTAGAGGTGCAGTTGCTCATGCCCCCCTGATCCCGAAATGGCTGATAACTGCTCAGGATGAGCACGATCGGAGCTAATAATCAACGGGTACTGGAGTATGTTAGTTTTTCAACATTTAAGCTAGCATTATAACAAGATCTTTTCACTGAGAGAATAACAAGCACAACAATCACATAAGCACATCACAAGAGACA
>LPNX011171394.1:0-37954 GCA_001517045.1 Pseudotsuga menziesii
AAAACTACTGGAAGACAGCATAGAAGCCTGGGCAAATTTACAGGATCATCCTGATGTAGGGAAAATTCAGGAAACCATCAAGATGCGCCAGGACGAGCTCGACGCAGTTCGAATAGAGATCAAGACGCTGCCACCTATGCAGAAGATGGCCAGAGTAAAACGCAGCAAGGAACTTCAGCAGGAGATCGAGTCCTGCAGGACGAAGGTGACAATGTTGGAAAGTGCGCTACAACCCCTGGTAGATGAAGCCTTAGAGTTGACCAATGCTGCGGAAAGCCAGCTCATAATTTTGAAGACATATGACAATTTTGCGCAGGAAAAGGCTGATACGGACTCTTCTTCAGTACTACAAGAGATGGTGGAAAAGGAGCAAGCCACTGATGAAATACTGCATAATCTCACCAGTCATTTCCAGACCCTCGCGCAGAAGATTCGGCCACCAGCGAAGACGCCGAGTGTCCCGGGACGGGCCACTAGTGAGTCTTAGGGGCCTGTTGGGGCGCATACCCCATAGGGGGTAACTCCACGGTTAATTTATAAATGGAGCGTTGGGTCAAAATAGTCTTAGGGGTGTCAGGGTAAGTCAAAACCCTCTCTTTTTGTAATAAACCCATGGGTTAAATCCAGGGTTTAGGGTTTTTGTGGGTGCCCATGGTTTAAGACCATGGTTTTTGTAAGCTGCGCAGTATAAATAAGCGCTTATGGAAAATGGATAGGTTAGGATTTTTGATGTAAGAAAGATAAGGTGAAGTAAGGTTGGATTTTGTCAGGAAGGAATAAGTCCCAGCTGTGTGCGTGGACGACCTCTGCAGCTGTGTGCGCAGAGGGTTTTTGTAAGAAAGTAAGAAAGGTCTGCAGCTGTGTGCGCAGAAGCCTGCTGCTGTGTGCGCGGCTGTCAAAGGAAGAAGGAATCTGCAGCTGAGTGCGCAGATAAACTGTGGTTTTGAGGAAAGAGGAATAAAACGCAGTTTGTGGACGTAGCCCCTACACTGGGGGTGAACCACGTTATATTTGGTGTTGTGGTTTTGTTTTGTTGTTCCTGTTTTGTTATTTTCATGCATTAAACCAAATATATCTGATAATATAAGATCTCTGTTACTACTAAGCTGCGCTGTGAATTCCCGGTAGTGGGTTATGCAAGTTTGGTTTGTTTATTATGCTGTGAAATTATATATGAATGAATGATAAGTTAATCAGAATTTGATTAGTAATTATTTAGAAAGGCTAAGGTACAGTAATACCCCTCTCTGCATGCAGAAACCTGATTCTGCGGCACCCCATTGCTATTTCGGGTGAGACTGCAACCTGCGCGCAGGTTGTTGCCGAAAGGGCCAACACAGTGGGTCTTTTGTTGGTGCGACGTGTAAAGCATTAACCCGGGTCTGCCCAAGTGCCCAACAGTCACCGACATAGATCTATAGATGATTTTCTAGTATATTAGATCTATTGTGTGTTTGATGTGTTTATGTAGGTATTTCCTTGGATACCTTTTGACATAGGAGAAGAGCCACATCACTCCATCAAATATTGTATTCCAGGTGTTTATAGCTTCTAGGGAAAGTCTTCTAAATTTGTTGTGAACTATTTGTTCCAGATTTGAACCATTCAGACAAGAGGAATAGCTTTTGTCTATAGAAGCTACAAAATTCCTAGCAAAAAATCTGGTGACTCCGCTGGGGAAGAGCTTCAGCTGATCTAATCTTCCTTAGACTTTTCAAAAAAACTTGTCCAAAATCTCAGCTCTCGTTCTTTATCAGTTCAATCAGATCCACTAGCTGATCTAGTGGTTATTGGTTTGGTACCTTCAGATCTAAGTTTTTATGACTTTCTGTGCTCTTAAATACCATTAATTTATGATTTTAATGCTAGTTGCACAGTGATTTGACTTTTGTGTTTTGCCATATTTTGTTTTTTTGGACATCTACAGGGAAATGCATATGCATAGTAGGAAATAAGTGGTGCCTCCAGCTGAATGCAATTAGTAGGGGGAAGTGCCACTACTTGTGAGTAGAAATCAAGAAGCCGTGCTCAAGAAGAACTGCTCTATCAGTGACCCTCTAGAAGTGGTGCCAGGTAGGTCTTTCCATACTTGTTTTTTCAAGGTTTTTGAAAAACATTTGGCTAAGTTGCTTTCTATTCTGAGTGTCTGGATTTGTATTAAATGTATAAATTCTAAATCCTTGATGGCATAAGGAATTTCATAAACAGGCGAAGGATCTAGGAAAACAATTAACCTCACAGAGAATTGTAGAGAATTAGCATAAGGAGAGAAGAAGAAGAATTAATGAACACACATTAATGAATGATCAATAAATGATAATTGATATTATTACATAGGTAATACATCCTTATAAAGAAAAAAGGAGTTGCATGAAGACAGCTCAATTCTAGCTCATAAAGCAGGCTTACTAATTATGATAAACCCCATAGTTGACTAAAACACTTTCCCAGTCTACCAAGCACCTCACAAATTAGAAATAGCATGTGTGAGTGATGATGAGTGAAGGAAAGACTTGCTAATCCTAGAATATGGAGAGAAAATAATGGAGAATGGGTTGGCAAAAAAAGCTGCCAGTTTCCTAGTTGACTAGCTTTACCTTATCCATAGAAAAGCAGGATAAAGCAGAATCAAGTAGATTCTGTTGTAAAGCACATTTACCAATTATGGATGGCCATAAAGTGGTCAAGATCAACCCAAAATCAGAAATAAATCATTCCTAGGATATAGATGGCAAGTGTTGACTCTAAGGTGCAAGTGGATGCCAACTATCTAAGCTAGTGGGTAGGAAATTAATCAAATAATGATTAATTATTTTATGATGGGGTTTATTATATTCCAACACCCCCCTTTAAGCCTGACTTTATGATGATATTCCTGAACTAATCAGAAATATATATGCATATAGGGCCCAACAATAAAGCTATGGTCACCCTTTTACAATTTATGTTGTCCAAAGAAATGAGGAAAGAGGCAAAACCTCAAGGGGAAAATCCTCCCTCAAGAAAGGACGTGAAAAGAAATACCAAAACTGTTGAATTGCTGGTGTTGCTGCTGCTCCAAACTAAATGCTGATGTCTGGAGGAATCTTCTTCTTGGGAAGAAGATAAATCTGCTCACCTGGATCAAGGACAACTGCAAGATGGAAACTAGGACCATGTAGAACAACTGAAATCCAATGATGTGAAGGCAATACTGAAGGATCTTGAGACTTGTAATCAGCTCCAAGATGATGAGATGACTTGAAATTCGAACCAATAGAGATGAAATGAGCTCCAGATAGGTGAAATAACTGTCCAAGCGAGTGTATCATGTCTCCATCTTCATTTACACAGAGAGGATGTGTACAAGTGATCATGTAGGAACATAGAGAAGGCATGGGATCAAAGAGTGCAAATGAATAGGCTCCATGGGTTGATCTAGCTTCCAAATAATCCAAGAGATCACAAATAAACACAATAGTAGACTCATGGGAATATACTGGTAAAGAATCCTCTATGGTAGAAGTATGAGAGGAGGAAAGATAGTGATGTTCAAAATCTTCAAGGAGGCTCTAAGAATGAGTGCCAAGAACAAAGGAGGAGCTGCAGAAGCACATGGGATCAAGTATGGTAAGTGGAAAAACACTGGAAGGACTTGATTTGGCTAAGCAAACATCCTGGAAATCACTGGGTTGCGCACCATCAAGAAGAGAGGCATGCACAAGGTGTGAGAGGTCTGGCATATGGATCTTATAATCTATGATAGAAGACATAGAGAACACTGAATGTGTGAGTGAATCATCAATAGAAATAGCAGCTCCATTAGTCACTTCTTTTTCATCAACAACATCATAAGAAGATGAATCAAGATCTTCTACTTCAAGAGACACAGAAAAAGATGGCTCTTCAATATTTTCTTCTTGATTGAAAGAGGAAGCATTCAAATCAAGGAGAGTAGTAGCAATAGGAACTATATGAGAAAATTCTTCTTCATTATCAACTTCATCAGAGACTGTAGAGGCTATGACATCTTAAGAGAGAGAAATCATTGAGGAGCTAGAGGCACTCTCCACATAGTTAGAAGGATCCTCATTGTCCTTTCCCAAAACTCTATCCAATGTTGTCTAGAGATCCTTTGGGTAATCAACAGAATCAATAAGGTAGCGCATGCATGGAGAGATAGCTAGACAAATAGCTCCAATTGCTCTATCACAGTCATTCAGCCAGTCACTTGGCTCTTCACAAGACTCTTCACCAGCTCCAATAGATATCTCATAGAGACCTTGTCTCTTTAGATATGAAATCATTTTCAATTTCCACTCTGAATAGCTTGTGAATGGAGAAAGAAGAGGAACCGATACTCTTGAATCCATTCAAAGTTGAACCTGCAAAATAAACCTGCAAATCTGAAAAAGGAGGATTAATTAATGAACTCTCAAAGATCTGATATCATGTAGAGATTTGATATCCTCAACTCTAATAGCATGTAGAACTTGAACTTTGAGAACCTTAGCTCTGATACCATGTAGAAATTATAAATCCTTGATGGCATAAGGAATTTCATAAATAGGCAAAGGATCTAGGTACACAATTAACCTCATAGATAGTTGTAGATAATTAGCATAAGGAGAGAAGAATAAGAATTAATGAACACACATTAATGAATGATCAATAAATGATAATTGATATTATTACATAGGAAATACATCCTTATAAAGGAAAAAGGAGTTGCATGAAGACAACTCAAAGCTAGCTCATAAAGCAGGCTTACTAATTATGATAAACCCCATAGTTGACTAAAGCACTTTCCCAATCTACCAAGCACATCGTGAATTAGCAATATCATGTGTGAGTGATGATGAGTGAAGGAAAGAATTGATAATCCTAGAATATGGAGAGAAAATAATGGAGGATGGGTTGGCAACAAAAGCTGCCAGTTTCCTAGTTGACTAGCTTTACCTTATCCATAGAAAAGCAGGATAAAGCAAAAAAAGCAGAATAAAGTAGATTCTACTATAAAGCAAAGTTACCAATTCTGGATGGCCATAAAGTGGTCAAGATCAACCCAGAATCATAAATAAACCATTTCTAGGATATAGATGGCAAGTGTTGACTCTAAGGTGCAAGTGGATGCCAACTATCTAAGCTAGTCGGTAGGAAATTAATCAAATAATGATTAATTATTTTATGAGTGGGTTTATTATATTCCAACATTAAAGAGACCCGAGTGCTTGAGTGTTACAATTTTATTTGCTAAAAGGATTGTTTTGCTGAAATCAAAGAGCTAGGATAGATGCATCTTTTCATTGGCTTGTATCCTTGGTTTTGAATTTTTTGAAAGGAGTGTTGTTTGAGAGTTTAGCATTGAGTAGATCTCAGTCTTATTTTTAGATAAATCTAAAAAGAAAGACTTACTTGATTGATAGCTTGTTTCATTTTTCATTAAAAGTTTGTGAATGACTTCTTTTTTCTTTGAAAAAGGAAATTTTTTTGTTGAGAATTATTCATATCTTTTGTTGGAGGATGAATCATTGGATCTCTGATTAGCTTCATCAGCTTTCAGATATCCATCTTTTTTCTCTTTATTTTACATTTCGGTCTCATCAAAAGAAAAATATTAGTAGTTTTAAGTTGGATCTTTCTCATTTTAAAGGAAAAATTGAAAAAGTGTTGATTGTGTCTTTGAATGAGTTTTTTCTTTCTTCTTAGAAAAAGAGATCTTACCTTATTTTGCTTGCTTTTAAAATCAGTTCGAAGTTTGTTTCTTGTAATATTTATCAAAAAAAGTTTGGTTTAGTGTAGTTGTTTGGGAAATTTTTTTGGTTTCAAAACAAAAATTAAAAAGGAAAATACTCTCTCCTTCCCATAGGTAGGCATGTCTTGAAAATTAAAGTGAAAATTATCTGGATTTCATATTTTCATGGCTTTACATTTCTGTCAAAGTCTCATGCATTCACCTAATTGCTCAAGATAAAATTAACGGTAGTTATAGGTTTAAAATTGTATAGAAATTTGAGTGATAAGTTAGTGACGTGTTCGGGCGTCGTAAAACCTAGGAGCTATCGTTACTTGCTTGCACTGCAACCAGGGACTCCCGTGGTTCTTCCACATACCGTCGGTATATCGAACAACCTTTCATGTACCATTGAGATATATAGAAAGGTACTTCATGTACTCAATTGTATATCAGAAGGCCCCTTGTGAACGTTTTTGCATTAGACAACACTACTACCAATTTGAGCTCCCACGTACCTTGTGTATATCAAGAGACCCCACTAGGATTCCTTGTCCAATTGAGAAAAACCCTTTGGTCATCCTATTTGGAGCATTACACTGAGAACAACACTCGGGGAGACTACTACACATGTACCTTGAGTATATTGCGAGTTGCACCTGCTTGACAATCTTGGTGAGAGACCGACTATTTTGAGCCCATCCTATCATTTAAGTTTGCTTGTGGTATAGAGCTTGAGTAGGAGAATTTTTTTTTGTGATTTTTCTTAGTTTTTGAAACCCTAGGTTAGGTTTAAGTGATTTTTCCAATCTGGCTGAGTTTCAGTTGAGACGATCTAGATAGAACCAGGGATTACCACCTGACTTTCCACCTGCAACAGGGGAAGGCCCAATGGAAGCCACAGACCAAGGAGCTACAATTGCCTCCTGCACGAGGGAAAATCCAATTATAGAAGGTGGAGATCAATTTATTTCTTACGCATCCCCCTTGGTCCAACAGTCTCTTGTAGCTGAAAATTCCTTTCATTCGCCAATATAAGGTCAAGTATATGATGTCGGTGCATCTGAGTATGGCCCTGATGCTCCATTTTGGAGAAACTCTATGGGTCAAGCCATTGCTAAATTCGGGGTTATTAGACCCTCTTTTGAAAACCCTCTTCTGAATGAAGAGTCATATAGAATAATCCAAGAGGTACTTAGTTGTGCTCGTAATTTTCAAGAGAGAATGGATAGGGTTTTCTCTACCCATATACCTCATAAATAACCTACGTCAACTCTTTTACCCCGTTTAATAGACCCATGGCTTGAGGGATATAGTCCTCTTTCTGATGATGCTCCACCTCTTGTTTTTTCTCCTTTTAGTCCAGGTCAAACCTCCAACCCTACAGTTTTAAATCCTAGGTTTGTTTCTATTCGTCCCACACCCTATATAGCTGGGGGGAAACCCTCAGCTCAAGTAGTGTATGCACCTTCTAACGTCGGGGGGAAACCCCCAGCATGACCTATGTTACCAGTTAGTGGAGTTGTTACTAGTACTAGAGAGACCTCTATTGTAGGGGAATCCACATTGTATGTTCTTCTTACCCACACCAATATGGTGAATCCCCCATCGCATTCAGGTCAACCATTAGGAGTGCCACCTGCATTTAACCAATCTTCTTCATGTTATGGTTACCCAACTAATCAATTACCTATAATAAACATGAGTTATCAACCTACATCTATAGGAACTATGTATTCTAGAATCCCTTACCCAAGAAACAGGTTTACACCTTGGGGGAAACCTAATTGGTCTTATATGCCGGCAATTGGGGGAATGACCATTCTTACTGCTAGAGGTGTCTGAGGGCCACCTTATAGTGGACCACCCTTTGGAGGTCCACCAGGAGGAGTCCCACCTGACAGAGGTCCACCTTCGGGAGGACCACTAACCGTAGGACAATGACCTGGAGGCCCACCTTTGAGAGGACCACCACCGAGGGGCCCACCTCTTGGGGGTCCACCACTTGGAGGACCACCTTCTGGAGGAACACCACCTGGAGTACCACCTCCTAGAGGACCATCACCAGGAGGGCCACCTTCTGGAGGTACACCACCTAGAGGACCGCCACCTAACAGACCATCTTCTGGAGGCATGCCTTCTAAGGGGCCACCTCCTTTAGGTGGATCTTCGAGATGTTCATCATCTAATAAACCAAAATAACATCCCATATATCAGCCAACTTATGGTCCTACTGGTACAGATATTCCCTATCAATATTGGTAGTATGTGGAGCTTAATCGACAATTACCTTTCTTGGAAACTTTGGACTCAACTGATCTATCCAAATTAATAAATGATCCCATTTGACACAACCCTTCATGGCACGCTATTCTGGTAAAATTTCCATTGAATATTCCCAAGTTTTATGGAAATAAGGGAGATGATCCCAGGAACCATGTTATGACATTCCATCTATGGTGTTCCTCGAACTCCTTGATGGATTATTCTATTCATTTAAGGCTCTTCCAATGCACATTGACCGATACAGCTACAAAATGCTACATTGAAATTCCACAACATTCGTTTATGGATTTTACCTCTTTGGAAACTATTTTCCTTATGCACTTTTAGCTACCCATTCATTATGAAATAGGTACAGATCTTTTGACTTCACTTTATCAGAATACCTCCATGCACATATCAGGCCATATCCATGAGTGGAGAAGGGGGAGAAGGCTTATTAAAGCTCCCATCCTGAACCAACTGTTAGCTGATTGGTTCACTAAGTCATTGTTTCCTCCTATCACCCGAGATGTGGCTATGGGTGGTGCTATTACTGAAGAGTAGGATATCAGTCATGCTCAATATCTGTATTTGGTCTATTCCCAATCTAGAAAGTTGTATAACTTAATTCCACAAGCTCCTTACCATAGCACAGATCCCAATGAGCCACCAGCAGAAGCTCCTATTGATGGTATTGGTGTGACCCACCAACAAAGCCTCATCGATAGGGGTTCCTACTCTATTGATTCCCAACCAATGTGATCTCCCTAAGCACTAGCCCAGACAGGTTTGACCCCACCCGACAACACCTGCAGAGTGGATGAAGTCTCACCTGAGATTTCGAGGGAGAGCTGTTGCAACCAAGTTTCCAACAGTAAGAAGGGAGGGCATGGAATCAACGACTAAAATTCATAATAAACATATACTCCAGAAATGGTTTTATTAGAATGGTGTCATTCATCACAGATCTATTGGCATAACTAGTATATCTCATTACTTCATTCATCGCAACAGTAACATTCTTCATATAACAGATAGTAAACATCCATCATTGTCATTGCAGAGCATACAGACAGGAAATAAATAAGAAATGAGATCACTTCAGGAAAACATCTATCATGTCATATTACTTCTGTGCAATAGATTCACATCATGTAGTATTTCCACAGCAGGAGACTGAAAACTGGTCAACATAAACCAAGCCAAAAAACCGCTCATGATAGATGCATATGCCAAAAGATCTCATACCCAAAATATAAGTTATATCCAAATTTTTTGTTTTCTATTGCAACTCTAACTCTATATATAGGCTTGCGCCTTTACATCTAAGGTCCACTTCTAACTATCTTCTAACAAACTAGTGACCTATATCCACAAAATGTGGTCAATCAATACAAAATTGCATAAAGAATTCTAAAAATGGTTATTCTCCTGCCTATCGCATTGTTGTGGTCCTTCATGATGGTGTGTGAGCTTGTGCAGTCTCTACGATGCTACACAACTCACTTACCCAATACCCTTACCAACAATCCCCCAACACAGTCTTGTGGCTCGTCCTCGAGCCACGTCAGGTAGACAGGGTGTACCTTGTTGTCTTGGTCTTGAAGTCCTTAAACTTCTGCGAGATATCTCGAACCTGGATATGAACTTGCTCAACTGTGTACCGACAATTTAATAGGTCCTAATCCAGTGGTTTCTCCTCCTTGGCCTTTCCATCCACCATCTTCCTACCTTCTTGTACCACCTGCAGCACAGTGACTGCTTTCACAACCAACATCCCCCCAATGTCGTGGAATTCATCCAGCTAGGTGCTACGCTTGTGTTGACATTCTTGGGCTCCCACGGATTGCTACTGTAGGTCCTTCAACTCTTCAAAGCACATAATATGAACCATGAGAGGCATTGTTTGCATCAATGTCTTCAGCGTCGTCAACTGAGCTTCAGTTTCCTGTGTTTTCTTGGCCAACTGTTCTAGTTGGTCATACTGAATGACACTTTTCCATAACTGTGTCATTTCATCAGCGGTCTTCTTCACCTCCTGCTCCATAGCTTCAAACTGGGCCATGAAATATTCAATCATATTCTTATGTTCAACAATTTATTCACGCAACGTGTCAGGGTAAACAAGAGAATTCAATATATTGTTAGTTAATTGGAGCTGGGAAATCACCTCCCCAAGTTGCTTGGATTTGGCGATGGCAATGAGTTCCACTGTGATTTCATAGATGTGTTGATAGGCCTCATCAATGTCTTGCTCAATCTCTTTGAAATTAGCATAGAGTTGCGCTTTCTCGACAATGAGGCGGTCTTCCTCCTTCTTTAACTTAGTGATTTCGTTGGTGGCTTTCCATTGTAGCTCCTCCTACATTTGCTTCAATGCGGCGATATGCGGCGATATCCTGTGCCTTTTCTTTTGAAAGCTGCTCTTTGACATTTTGTAACTCTTCAGCTTCCTCCTACAACTTCTTAGAGGTGTCCTATGACTGCACGTACCCATCATTAAGCTCCTTCTTCCTATCAGTCAACTCTTGGCTGGCACCATGTTTTAGCTGCACTAAAACTTGGGTAGTTAACTTGTTGAGATTGACAGTAATTCTCAACAACAGCTGTAGCAATGAGTTCACTTTTGTAATTCCCGCATCGATTGCAATTAGGGGAACTTGAACGTTCCTAGCCTGTGGCTTGGTGCTAATCATCAAGAAATCCTACATAACATCCTTCTCTGGTGTCGCTTTTGAAAAAGCAGTAAAAATAGAATCTAGCTTAACGCTTACTATGGTAAACCCTTCTTGACTGGACACATGCATAGCTTGCGCTATAGCATCAGATGCATTGGTGACATCCTTGATGAATCGTTGCAGTTGGTTCTCCATCACCGAGTGGGAACTGCTACCTGCGTCGAAGTCCATGTGTATTTTAGTGCGTAACTCCAACATGCATTGGGATTATGAATCATATTTTGTCGATGACTCTTCGTCGGAGCCATGGAGATCTTTCCCTTCTTGGACTGGCTCATTAGGGGCGTCTGCTGGTGGCCCTATAGAGATATCCTTCATGCTCACAGGTTCACTCTAGTCAGCTAGCCAATAATGAACAACAACCTCCAATTCTGCATCTATGATTTTGTAGGCCATAGGAAGCCATTGTTTGTTGGGAGCCCTTCACGCCTGGATATAAATAGAATGAGCCTTGATAGAAAACAAAATGATCATTGATATTTGGTTGTGGAAGCATTGGATAAATGGGGAACCTTGATGGCCGTAGCATGTAGCACTTCCCAATAGACACAAAAATGGATCGCACAATCCTGCTATCGACTGGGTTCCATGACCCACCATACGTTCTAATACTATGCACCTTTTCACACCTTTTTCATAGTGAATAACATTGACTGGTAGTCCTCCAACTCCATCCATGCAACTAAGCAATGAGAATTAACAACCGACTGTAGGAAAAACTGCATTCCCCAACTTGAGTGGCAACAACATCTTCTAACAACTAGTTTAACAGAAACAGGGAACAATTTATTTCCACCCGATTGGCACATTTTGGCACACATGCAACCACACCCGAATTGCATTGGACAGGCCGATTCTTCCGGATGATCTTGCTAGCCAAAATGCACATCCCAATATGCACTGATTGCTCAGAAATAATTTCAATGCAATAGGCACGACCATCGAGCTGCAATCCAAATCTCTTCTTCAACTGTTGGGAAATCTTTTTGTCATTATCCCACCCATTTAAATACTACATTGGATCATCACTGGCCTTTATTAACCCTGTAATGTCGGCAATTAGGTCAACCATGACTGGAATAGGGTTGTCCAACCAAAGCGTCCCACCATGAGACAATGCCAATAGCTATTTGACACATGCATTTTCTTCATTCAATCGACCAAAATGAGGCATGTTAATGAGCCCCAACAACCTAGACCTGTCCAAGCCCTGCACCCATGGGTGAGGAATCCATAGAATAGGCACACCAAGTACCGTAGGCAGTGACCGATAAGGCTCCTCCACTACATCCTTTAGTAGCAGCAAATCATGGTCTTTATACTTCATCTTGACCAAGGCAGGTATGATGTCTACAGGGAAAGTCATCCCTTCTGGTAGCAGTGGTAACTTTGGTAGATACCTCTGATTCTTGGTGATGTTCCTCGGCTTCGCCCCTAGCCACGTTGGAGCAACATATCCAGGGTTATTGTGATAGAGACGCCCCTTGGTGCTGCAGACTCGACAACTCCCAAGCTTGATGGTATGGTCTGTGTTGTCTCTTCCCCATGTACCCTAGCAGTCGTGCATGTGTATCTCTTCTACGGTGGTGTGGAACTGGGATTCTGGGCCTTCCGCTTTGCTTTAGGGATCGAAGAGGACCCGATTGGCATGCTCATGACTTCCTATTCAATCAACGTGGGTTAGACAGGGGATTCCTGCTCACTCAAAATATCAACTCTTTCGGGACTATGTGGCATGCCTCACTCTGTAATCCTCACAATGCAAATGAAGTTTCACTTTCCTATCGCACTCAATTCTACTCTTGCAATGGGCTTAACACTTCACTCAACTCAACTAAACAATACCTTGTTCCCGCATCCCACGTTTTCTTATAACCACTTTCCTAGTTCAACTCATCATTGACAAATCTACCGTGTCCACCATGACCAAATTTGGTATTAATAACCCCAAATCCGTCGACAATCCCGTCCTACTAATGGTCAAATCAGTCATAAATGCATGTTGCTTCATCAAGCATTTCTAGGTAATTGTATTAACTGTCTGTATTTATTATTTATTTGACCACCTCACATTCTTGCGGCTGTCACCGATGGTATCCCTTGCAACACTACTAAGTTCTATCCTTGCGTAGCTTCTTCCTCTATGCTCACCTCATTGTAATCTACCTAAGCTAATTTTTTTTTTATACTTGCGTAGTGCCTCAAGCATTGCGTGGCTCGGGCCTCATTCTATAGGGATTCAAGCAGTTTCCATTAACAAGTTTTTCCATCACCACACCATCTAATTGCTGAAACTAAACCGCACCCCCAGAAGTAATTTAATGAACAAGATATGGACCTAACCAGTGAATTTGTAACTTTCTTGGATGATTCTTGAACTTACTGTCATATAACATCACCATATCTCCTTGTGTAAACTACTTGTTCTTAATGTGGTGATCATGCCACGCCTTCTGTCGATCCTTCTCAACACACTAGTGGAAGCCTGCGACAAAGTAGTCCTCTTCTAGCGGGACCAACTATGTGATGCATTCCTCTAATGCTTGTGCATCATCCATGCTCATCGCGGAAGAAATCCATAGACTAGGAACAATGTATTCCATAGGCATGACTCCTCTTACCCATATACCAATTTGAATGGTGTCTATCCCATCAACCTTTTACAAGTGGTGCGATATGCCCATAGTACTGCTATAATTTTCAAATCCCAATCATTGCAATTAGTATTCAATACCTTTGTAAGAGCAGTTTCCAATATTTTGTTAAAGGCCTCGACAGTTCCATTTTCCTGTAGATGGTAGGGTGTGCTTTTCTGATGCTACACCTGCAACTCCTTGGTTAGTGCTCTCACAGTTGGATTGATAAAGTGACTTTCTTGGTCACTCATCAATATCCTAGGACGTCCAAACCTTGTCACAATATTCTCGAATATGAACTTGGTTGTTATCATAGCAGTGCAATCCACAACTGGCATAGTCTCCTCCTACCTTGTCAGATAATTGGCTGTTGTAATGATGTACCACACACCAATCCTCTTTCCTGGTGGATTAATTGGACCCACAAAGTCCACAGCCCATTTATTGAAAGGTTGTAGAGTTACCTGTGGCACAAGCAACATCTCATCCTATCGTGATGGTTTGCTGATGTGCTGATAGACATCATAGCTTCACACATAATCTGCCACATCATTATGTAAGGTAGGCCACCATAGCCCAGCACATGGCACCTTATGCGTAGTATCCCTGCATCCATAGTTTCCTCCCACAATTCTTGCCTATGCGTCTACTAGAATAGGTCCTTGCTCATGTGGTAAGATGTACAATCACAAGATTTCATCTGGTCCAAGTTTGTATAATTGCCCCACAATCAACTAGAATTCCAAATATTTCACTACCAAATTCTTCTTTTGATTTGTTGATAGGTCCTATGGAGCAACTCCAGTTGCCAAGAACTGAATGATTGGAGCATAATGGTATTCTACAATATCTACCCAAAACAACTTCACATCAGGAAATCCATCATCAATATTGGTAGGATATTCTCCTATCTCAATGTGAGATAGATGATCGAGGCCATCATTCAACCGTATTGTCTTCACAATTATCTCAAATTCAAATTCTTGAAAAAGTAGTAGCCATTGACATATATTTCCCCCCAACATAGCCTTATTGACCAGGTATTGCAAAGCAAAATGGTCTGTGAACATTTTGAAGTGACCTCCCAACATATAGTGCCTAAAATTTTGCAGCACATAAACCATGTCCAATCCTTGTCTCTCAGTGGTTGTATAATTTCTTTCTGCAAAAGGCAACTTCCTACTTGCAAATGCGATTGATTAATCTACGTCGCCCTCTCCTGGCTGCGCAAGTAATACCCCTAGTGCAATAGAAGAGGCATCGACATGGATTTGGAACTCCTTGTTCCAATCAGGGAATACCAGGATGGGCGCCAATGCCATCTTGGCCTTCAATGTGTTGAAACTCCCCTAACATTCGTGATTCCACTCAAATGCAACATCCTTCTTTAGCAGCTTCTCCATAGGGGTCGTAATCATGACGTATCCTTTGATGAACTTGTGATAGTACCCCATGTGTCCCAACGTCGCCCGAAGCATCTTCACATTAGTCAGTGGTGGAAGAATAAGGATAAGTGCAATATTCTCAGGGTCTACCAATAGCCCTTGCTTGCACATGATGTGTCCTAATAGTATTCTGAATGGTGTGCAAAAAATGCACTTCTTTTAATTTAATGCAATTTGATGCTGTCGACACCTTTCCAGCATCAATCCCAGGTTTTCTAAAGGATCCCTAACCAAATTGTAGACTGTCCAATCATCCATGTATACATGCAAGAACTTCTGAATGAAATATTTGAACGCAGTGACAACCACTCGAGAAAATATTGTTGGTGTGTTATTCAATCCAAAAGGAACGACTGTATATTGAAAACAACCCCATTCAGTGATGAATGTGGTCTTATGCCGATATTCCTTTGTGATTTGGATTTGTTGATACTCCGAAAAGCCATTCGTAAATGAGTACATCTCTTAACCGCCTACCCCCTTAAGGACCTCATCTGTAAAGGGAGTTGGAAACAGATCATGCAGGCAGGCATCATTCAGCTTCCTCAGGTCGACACAAATGTGAACTTCTCTAGTCCACACTTTCTAAAAGACACCTCATGAAGTCGATTTTGCCATTTTTCTAAAGCATCATCAGAATCATAAGACATGGATATAGTGTTGCACCATCCTAGTTTTCCATCAACAATAGGGTGGATATAGTCCTCAAAGATATTGTAGGCATGATCCCAACCTCTACAAACCTCATCCTTGATAGGTTCAATATACAAGTGTCCTTCCTAAGGGTCCATGGGAGAAATGACTCTAATATATTTGTTTTCAAATTCCATAACCTGCTTCTTGAAATTTATAACTTCCATGCTATCATTGTCCCATCCAATCCCTAATAGTGCAGGATAAGATCCTCCACCATCAACTACTTCAATGATGTCGAAATCGGCATATTTCTTCATACCTTCGTCATCGACGACCAGGTTCGAGACATGACCAATAGGATGAACCTTGTCCCGATTTTCTAATCACAGTTGCATAGGGGACCCCCCCAATGGATTTCCATTCAACTACCAAGTATGCTTGGTCAAAATATTCACATCTGATCCTAGATCAAGAATAAAAGAATCAACTTCATAGTCCCCTATCTGGATGTTCATTCTCATCTCTTTACTTGTCTTTCTCTTCTGGAAGGAATTTACTCCAGAATCCTTCAGTGCCTGATTCCATTGGCACAACAACTTTTGAATCTCATCAAGAGCCTTAGGATCTCCAGATAATTATAGACAACTCTCAAAGAACTATTGCAAGGTACCATGCTGTCACGATGGTCCTGCCTCTACAAAAGGATCAAAAGCAGATGGCATTTCAACAATAGGAAACTTACCCGGATTCCTCTCAATTGCATGCTTGGCCTTAAAGAACGTCTCCTTCTCTGTTGCATTTTCCTTCCCTGCAACTTGAACTTGTTTATGGGGTCCATCTTCTCTAATCATTGCACCTACACAAGTGACAACAACAATCTTGACAACCTAGGTTCTAGGTTCTACTAGAATTGTCGTGACCGTGGGTCCTTGATTCAGGTTCTGAGCTTGGTTCAGGGGTGGATTCTGAATCAGAGGTGGGTTCATTGAATGATTCTGATCCTGTAGCAGTATTTGAGTTTGATTCTACAACGAATGCTGGCTCTACAACTTGGTTTTAGTTTTGGAACCGGTTTTGCAACTGAGGGATGTTTTTGGCCTACCACTTTGCAATCAACTAAGGAAAATTTTTGACATTATGCTTGCCTGCTGCGCAGTATGTACACTATGCATGGGGACACTCCCTCTAATAGTGTCCAAATAGTCTGTAGCTGTAACATTGGATGGATTCTCGACCTCGTCTGAATCCTCCTCATTGTCCACTAAATCCTCCTTGGAATCCTCCTCGAAATCCTCCAGCTTGCTGATATTGTGGTTGGGCTAGCTACTGTGGGGGATTCAGTTGCTGTTGAATGTAGTGCACTACTTGAAAATACTGGGGTTGAGGCTAAGCAATCAACACTTGATTATATTGTGGTCTTGGTGTAAATTGTGGTTGTGCTAGGAACTCTGTTTTCCATGTGAACTGTGGTTACGACTACGACGGAATAAACTGCATTTGTGGAGGTGGTGTATATTGTACTATCGGCTGTACCATCTATGGCTATGACTGCTAGATCACACAGGGATCCTTGCCCTTCACAAAATATGAATCATATGTTCTCTCTTGAAGGAGTTTTTACACTCAATAGTCTTTATCCTTGTGCCCTACTGAGCAACAAAAGGAGAAAGACAAACTTTCTTCCTTCGTAGCCATCTTCTGCATGTAGTTACAATTTTCATGTCGGTGGCTGTAAACTTGACATACATGACACCATGGCACACTAGTGCAACTCAAAGGGTTTGGTGCTCCTGAGATCAAATAATTTCGTAAATTTAGACAGGTGTCCTTGGTGTGTCCATCCGTACGACACCGCCTGTACCAGAGGTCATCATGCTCTTCATTTTCCTTCTTAATATCCTACAGCTGGAGTGTCAAATTTTCTATCTACGCCTAAATCTGGTTCATGCCAACTGCAGTATCCCCAATAGGTGAATATTATAACTTCATCACCATCTCTAGAGCCTTATTCTTCATTGTGATCTTTTACTGCATTAACAGTTATCTGTATTGTGGAATCAGTGCAACAATGAACCACTCCTTGTGCTAAGCGTCGCTTATTTTGAAGCTGACTTGAGCCATGAATGTCTTAAACTATTGATCAAATCCCAAATAGTTTCATTTGGAAACTTCTTGATCTCCCTAAATTCTGTAATATATTGGGCCTTGGATTTGGGTTTCTTAAATTCCTTGAATAGTCCTTCCTGAATCTCCTTCAATGTTTTCGTCGCAGTCTTCTGAGGAACCTACATGAATCTCATGTACCAGTCAAACGCATGACCCCTAAGGGTGGTTTCCAATTGGCTTCTCTTAATATCATCATCCACACTCTATCTGGGAGTCCAAACTACTTCACATAAGAACCAGTACTTCTCCGAGTCATCAATCCTGTTTCCATGGAATATTGGTAACTTCATCTCCCTGCTTGCCATTTTGGGCCTTCTTCCTACAAAAGGTTTTCTACTGCTATACTGCTATTGGCACATCAAACAAGGTGACATAGAATGTGCTTTTCTACCTGTTGGTGGAGTAGTGCATGGAGGTGTGGACACGTTTCTGCTGGGGTTTGAGCTTCTTGCTATCCTGGGCGTAGCCTAGGTCTAGTCATCCTCGTCATCACTGTAGGGTCTCTTTGTCTCGCGTGGTTGTTATTTTTGGTATTATGTCTCGATCGTAGCAGGACCTTCCCTGTCCTCTACCTCTTCTCTTGTTGAAATATTGCTCCTCCCCTCATGCAACCACTTGTTTCCTTGTTGACCCTCACAAATTCCTTAGAAATCATACCCATCTACCCCTTTTCTTTCCATTTTCCTCCCCACTTTCATCATAGTGTACACAACCTCCGCACACCAGAGTTCCACTAATCAAGGTGCATTTTTTGAATAGACTTCTCACAAATAAGCATCTTAATAGATAATTGTAGAGACAACAAGAACCTACCTAGTGGCCCGTTGAAGAAATCTATTTTTGCTTCATTGCATGCCTTATTGGTATCGACTGCAAACTTAGTGATGTATCATTCTGTAATAATATCTAGCCATACTTCGACAGCTCGTGATACTTTTTTATCGGTTTCTTGTAGCTCCTAGATTAGTCTAGAGGTCCAGGATGTCAGCTCTCCTCCTTGATGGTTATTCTTCTTATAAGTGAACCTCACTATCCATTCATACAGTATGACTAGAAATTCACAAAAGAACCATTTGTATGGACTATCGTAGATATAGTTGTTTAGCCACCTAGTTTTCGACAACTTTAGATTCGGATTCTCTATTTCAATGAACTCTCACATCTTTAGGTCATGCCAATCTTCAATATCTAGTTTGGTTGAATGCCACAACATATCCTCCCTTTAGCTGCAATGAGGTCCCAAAAATGGAACCATTTGTTGGTGTGACCCACAAAAAAATCCTCGTCGACAGGGGTTCCTACTTTGTCGATGCCCAACCAATGCAATGTCCCTAAGCACCGGCCCAGATGGTTTTGACCCCACTCGAAAACACCCACAGAGTAGATGTAGACTCAGTTGAGATGTCAAGGAAGATTTGTGGGAACCAAGTTTCTGGAAGTAAGAAGGGAGGGCATCACATCAACGAATGAACTTCATAATCAATAGATACTCCAGAGACATTTTTATCCGAATTGTATCATTCATCATAGATCTATTCACATAACTAGTATATCACTAATAGATCACATTACTTCATTCATCATGGCAGTAACATTCATTCATATAACAGATACAGTAAACATCCATCATTGTCATTGTAGAGCATAAAGAAATGAAGGATGACATTAATTGGGCAACATCCTTCATGTCATATTAATTTTGCCCAATAGATTCACATCATACAGTACTTCCACAGCAGGATACTGAAAATTGGTCAACACAAATAGAGCCAAAAAAATGCTCATGATAGATGTAGATGCTAAAAGATCTCAATACCCAAAATATAAGTTATCTCCGAAGTTGTTGTTTTCTATTGCAACTCTAACTCTATATAGAGGCTTGTGCCTTTACATCCAAGGTCCACTTCTAACTAAATTCTAATATACTAGTGACCTATATCCACAAAATGTGGTCAATCAGTACAAAATCGCATAAATAATTCAAAAAATGGTTATTCTCCTGCCTATCGTGCTGTTGTAGTCCTTCACGATGGTGTGTGATCTTGCGTAGCCTCCACGGTTTTGCGCAACTCACTTACCCAATACCCTTGCCAACAGATGGGGTGTTTGGTTCAATCCAACCCTCTTCAGTGGAAAAACCTACCAAGCAACAAAATTCTTCTACCACTGCTCCTTCGACTCCTATGGTGTCCACTAAGGTAAATTCTATTCAAAGTACACAAACCCCCGGTAATAAGAAAAAAGGAAAATGTAAAAACAAGAATCCTGGAAACCAACAGCAGAATCCTAAACCAACGACCAATGAGAATGATAAAGGGAAAAGGAAATCCAAATATCCCTGCTTATTGTGAGGAGGATATCACTTCATGAAAGAATGTCCTCATCGTGACGAGATCAACAAGTGTTTGAAGAGTAACCCCGCACTAGCAGTTCTTATTGATCCTTTTCCCTCTCAAAGGTAAATGATAGACCATATGTCTAATCAGGGGATCTCCAATTCCATGGAATAAATCAGGATGATGTCTTTCGAGGCCATCTGTTTAAGTACTTGTAGTCAATCATATGACAAGATAGTAGAGAAGAAGGAACAAAATCCTTCTTCTAACAAAGCTCGTTCTACTAGTTCTCCTCCATCGTTGTCTGGTGGTCCTCTCATGATCGAAAAACATAATCATGATTCAATTTTATGACCACCTAAGGCTACCCTCAGGAATTCAGTTTTCAATCCCAATTCCTGAGCTGCCCAATTTTATAATGTTGTAGAAGATCTAGCTCAGAAACCTTGTGCGATGTCCACCCTTGAGGTACTCCAAAGTTGTCCAACGCAACGTAAAAACCTGCTCACAACTTTGGGGGAACTAGCCCCAGACAATACCAACTTGATTCATTTCGATGTAGAGAACTATAAATTCAGGTTACCTCACCAACTCGCATTTTAGATCGCCTTTAGAGTAGTCGGAAGAAAGGTCCATTGGACCATTTTGGATGAAGGAACTTCGACCTCAGTCTTGTCTATAGCCTGTTGGAGGGCCATTGGTTCTCCTAAGGTTATGAAATCACCTACTACTTTAAAAGATTTTGATGGATGGGGTTTCCAACCCCATGTTTTATTTCCTGCACTTTCTATTGAGCTTGGGGGAAAAACCGTTTCCATTCAGGTGGAAGTAGTTGATGCCCCGTTAGATTACAATCTCCTACTGAAGAGGAATTGGTCTTATGCTATGACCGTTGTCGCTTCGACGGTATTTAGAACTCTCCAATTTCCACATTTGTGAAGATTGTGACTATTGATTAACTTGACTATTGTATGCCAAATGTTACGACCCCTACGACGAATAACATCCCTATGCTAGGTCAGTCCCCTCCTCCTTATTAGTCGATTGGGGTAGGTATTCTGAAGACTCCACCCCATTAGAGGAAATTTCAATTTAAAATGGGACTTTCAAAAATAATACAAACTCCTTGGCCCACATGAAGCAATGTATGATGCTATCCAATCCCTTTTCAATGACTATGTTGATGATCTTCATCTCATGGCTTTGGATCCTTATTATCTACCTTATTGGTTGGAACCCTCTCTTCCCACTCTAGATTATCTCACATAGACTTTTCCTTCAGATGAGTCTATCATGGAGATCATGAGTGAGAGTGAACCCATCTAGGAAGATCACCATAATTGATCTTCTTTTCTTCCCAACGCCACTTTAGTGGGTTTTAACCTTTAATCACTTATCAGTACTAATATTGTCACCTATATGCAAACACCAGTATTGTTGCAAAATACTGAATCCGAAGGAAATCTATGTAACATTACTAAAACAACCCCAATTGACATATTAGTCAAACTCGGAACCGTTGAGCATATTCACGTACGGAATAACTGCTCAATGGAAGAAACTAAAACATATAGATCATTATTCAAAGAATTTCGAGATATTTCTTCCTGGACTTATGAATAAATTCCTAGGATAGACCCATCTATTGTGGTTCATAAAATTAAAACCTATCCCACAACAAAACCTGTCAGGCCAAAATTGCATCAAGTCCACCCCAGGAAGGATACAACTATTAAAGCCGAAGTAGAAGAAATTATTAAGGCATGATTCATTTATCCTGTACCCCTATTGGAATGGGTATTTAACATTTTCCCTGTGAACAAAAAGCAGGGTACCATTAGAGTCTTCATCAATTTCCGAGACCTGAACAAAGCTTGTACCAAAGATGATTTTCTGACTCCGCATATCAATCAAATTATCGACAACTGTGCTAGAAGTGTCATCTTATTGTTCATGGATGACTTTTTTGGCTAAATCAGATTTGTTATAGAGAGAAATTCCTATGGCTTGGGGTACCACAATAGACAGCTTGACTCCAGAAATCAATCCTTTCCAATATGCAATAGAAATCCAATATCTAAAACTAAAGGATCAAAACTCGTACCTTATTCCAGACGGTTGAAGTAGATCCCCATTCAGCTTTCGAACTCCAACTTGAATTGATAAATTACTTCCTCAACAATCAGTAAACAAGACAAGCATGTTATATATATTGGTGTTAGATCTACTATATCATATATAATCAACAATGTATAAGCATTTGAAATCATCCATGGATAAAATATTCATTCAAACATACATTATTAGATAGGAAAAGATATTTCTATTAATTATAAAATCAAAGATTACAATGAATACAACCTATGTCGGCACGTCTGCGAATCGGAGAAACTGAATCCCCCACTTGGGCCTCCACCACCTCAATCCTCCATCTCTCGATAGCAAGCTCACAAGCAAAAGGAAATCTTGGGAAGAACACCAAAGTGCTCCAAGGGACAAAGGGATGTAGACTTAAGCATAAGTTTCAACAACAATGGACTATAGTTTGTTTGCTCTCAATTCTCACATATTCTTCAATGTATCCAAAGGGTTACTTATATAGCTCTTCAATGGGGCAATGAAGGGTCGAATGCGAGCGATCTCAAGGCATATAGAAGGCTAGGAGACAAGTAAGTCAGATCCATGTCAAGGAAAACTCCAAAAGAATTTGGCCTTTTGCACACATCCTGATGTACGCGGTTTTAGGGGTCAAACCCACGTATATATGTGAGAAAGGGTTTAAAAGGACTGTATAGAAATTTAAGCATGTTTTTAGGGATGATCTTGGAAACATCAAAGGTATAAAGAAGGTGCATGGGGTCCAAAGAGTCTACAGAGGGATAGGGGAAGGCCATATAAGTGTGATTCACCAGGTGTGGTAAAATCAGCTATAATAGATGCCCCCTAATGTGTGAGGTTAGAGGGGTCATACGATGGATGAAATACATTATAAGCCCATCCCAGAAGTGGAGTGATGAAGAATCCCAAATGAAAGACCAGCTACCCAATCAGCATAGTACAATGATACAACTATGCATATAACTGCAAATACATATAGCACTCTTGTATACATAAGAGTACAATGGCCATGAATAGGCATGATACAAAATATCACTTAAGTGGTCATCGCCACGTACAATATGCATAGATCAGAATCTCCATGATGAAGATATACAAGTGATCATGATCTCCATAATGGCTGAAGATATACAATGGATCAAGATCTCCATAATGGCTGGAAATGTCTGACATATACTGGAACCAAGTCATGAGAGCTAAAATCTCATGAACACTGGCACGATCAAGGAGATATCATATAAGAGATGCCACTAATCTGGAAGGTCTTCTACACAAACTGCTACAAGTACAAGTCCTAATATGTGAATAGAGGTGTCGAGGTCAAACATAGTAGTCCATCATCTGATTACTGGTCATTGATGTATATCGTTAACAGATGCGAGATCACCCACCGATAATGACAATGGGAATCAAGGTACTAGAGTGCAAACTAACAAGTGTGAATAAATGTGCTGAGGTCGAACACTTGAGAGAATCCATTAATCAGGGGACATTGATGTATTCCCAAATAACTATCGATGGCGAGAGAACCTTCCACTGATTACTGCCAGTCTCAAGGCACTCAAAAATGACTCTAGATTCCAATCCCAGAATAAATGATTTGAAGTCGATGGGATGAAATCCGCTGGAAGGAGGGAATTAAGGAATCCCCCATAATCCAACACGAGGTACTCATCAAAGCTATATAATGTGGAAGGACTCGATCATAAGGTGCACAAACCAGTAACTGTAATGGGAATGGCCGACATGCAAAGTCAAGATAACTGAGGAATGGCCAACTTAGGTTTCAACTTCCTTTGAACAAGAGCATAACGGCGAATGGTGACCGAATGTAGGCAGCATAGACTTGATATACAAAACTGGGACATCTCTGCGATACAAGAGGCATCGACAGAGGCTCCATAGGGACTAGAAGCTTAACCAATCGGTGGACATAAAATCAGATAAACGAGTACAGCTCCTAAAGTCAAACTATAAACCCAACCAATGGATGTTATATACAGTGCTCTGTTCGAAGGCGACATGACTTGATAGCTGTCAAAGATAACATCTTTCCTTGTCTGGATTTTTGGGTTTTTTTTTTGGACTTTTTCAAATATTTAAAAATATTGAAAAAGAATAAAACTTATTTATATTTACAGACTATGACGAGATGAATGTCATATGGGAAAACAAACTAGTTCCAAGAAGTGGAACATACCTATGCTCAATGCAAGGATATATGTGTAGGATAGCAACACTCGGGTGAAAGTCCCCTCCCGGTAGAATAGGGAATCAAGCTGCAAAGGATATAAAAGAGGCTCTACATGGCTAGACATGAGACACGCTCAGGATATATGGCTGAAACTCAAAGTCAGGGAAGCCAACGTAAGGCTCAATAAGGTAGGAAAAGCTCATGATAATGCAATTACAACTTGACATAAGGGAGTCTTGAGGGAAATAGGCCAGCAAAAGATCAAGAGGAGTATGAGGCTCTTGCAAAATGTCATGGCAATACTATACAACGAACTTCCACACCCTAAGGGACAAAATGTCAGCATGGGCACCAAATGCAAATAAAGCGCTAACTAGGGTACCCATGTAAGGTCAAGCTCTACCATTCACATCATGCCACTTCTGAAACAGTGAGAAGGTTTTGTGACATAATAGAATGGGTTCATACCTAAGGCTATAATGAAATGGTCATAAGGTCGTGCAAAATGCAAACAGGAGTAAAACCTAACCTATATGCAAGTTTAAACATCATACCTGTAATGGGCATGAATGGGTAAAAGTAACGATTGAAACGACGCTCAAAATGGTCTCCTACATCATAAATTAGTCCAAAAACAGTCCAAAAGGATTAGAAACGGTCCAAATTATAGAAAACGGGGTAAAAATTTGAAAAAATTCTATAAATAGTAAAAAAATCAAAACATTATATAATATTTGAAATTTTTACCCAATTGAGCTCAAAACTTCAGCAACAAATTCTAGGAGATCCAGCCGGCGGAATCCACTACCCTTTTTTCCAGGTACTTACCCATGCCCTACTCTTTCACTTTGATGCAAATTTTATCTTTTTCCATGGTTCAATTGGGATTCTAGGCCAGTCTAAGATGTGCACCTCGGCCCACATGAAAATCGAGGATCTTTCCATGTATAGGGCTGGATATACGCGGAAAAAGACCTCAAAGTCGCGTACATACGTGGTTGTTTAGCAAACAGTTGTGATGCAGCTGCGTTTAATGTTTTTTAAGTGTTCTAATAGATCCAACTTAAATTTTATGTACAGGATGGTCCTAGAATGGAGAGAACATGATCACGGTGATGTAGAAGGGGCAGTAAGGGCAGATCTAATGGCTCAACAAGCTTTGCGGTCATGCGGGCTCTAGAAGTTTTGGTGTCTTGGTGGGTTAAGGGCCAAACCAAGACTACTGCAAATGCTAGTAGACTACTGGGATCCAGACTCAGAGTCGTTCCAAATAGACGGAATGTCCCTCACCATAGAAGTGGAGGACATGTACTTTATTACTAGACTTTCTCGAAGGGGGGAAGTGGTGAACCTACGCTCTCGTGGGCCCGGAGGTGGTCTGATCATAGATGAGTACATAGCAGTTAACTATCATCCAGACATGGGGAAGGTGGGGAGTCAGATCCCAACTAACTCCATACAAGTTCTAGGCCTAAATACCATTCTATTGACACTGGGTAGGATAGACGGGATAGCCTAACTCCACCAGGCCTCGCAGCCATTGATGTTCTATGTCGTGGAGTACATGAGGCCCATAGTTTATGACTGGAGTACTACATTGTTAAGCAACATGAAACAATAGCTCAACAATTGCAAGATGGGCAGGGTGAAAAACTTCAGTTTCAACAACATACTGAGCATGTTCTTCTTCGAGCATGTTTTGGGATTGAGCCCTAGAGTTGAAGTTCCCCTACACGGGGTTTGAGATCCATCCCAACGGAATTGGGAAGATGCAATGCGTAGACTGGGTGAAGGTAGGGTGTCCAACCCCTATCCAGTTGATTTATTTCCATGGTGGCGACGACAGATAGTTGCCATCAATGATTACCCCTATGCGGGGATAGATTTTTGGGGAGACCTTGACATGCCGCTACCACCAGGATCGGCATACGGTGACATTGGTAACGAACCTTGATCCTCTTTAAAATTTTTGAGTTATTTAATTTTTTTTGTGTTTTCTGATTATGTGGAATCAAAAGACATGTTTTTGGGTGACAATACATAGTGACATCCTATCATATGCATGCAGATGTAGGACCACAGCGGCCTGAAGGCTTCCCTCGTCATAGACAGAGGAGAAGAGGGGATGACATTATGGGTGTGGATGCGGAGCAAACGCTCCAAAGCATTCATACCAACTTCGTGAGGCTGACACATAGAATACCCATGGCGCAAGTCAAAGACTTGCCTGAGGCCATGCAGCGCTAGGTGGTGGGTGTACCACGAGCATGGGTGCGGCTATTTCGATGGCTAGCTAGAGCCATGGTGACATTCCATGATCACAAACCTCCTCCTCCTCCATAGGCTTAGATACCCAAGAGTGATACATTTTTTACTACCGTGTATTTATATTTTGGTGGCTCGAGAGCCACATTTTTGTATTATGACACTATGTATTACCACATTTTGGATGTTTAAAAAACTTTTATGATGATCGATTTATTTATTTACATGTGTAAAAATTTATGTTTGTGACGAGCTTATTGTCTATGAAACAAATTCCAATCTAACACATAGTTAGCATATGAGTCAGCAACTTGATTATTAATTCTTGGAACATGTATGTATGTTATATTGTCAAATTGTCGTTCTAAGAATCTCACACATAAGAATATTCTTAATAATGTCGGATCCTTGACATGGTACAAACCATTAAATTGTGACACTACTAACTCCGAATCAAGACGTACCTCAAGAGAAAGAACACCATGTGAAATGGCATCCCGTAGACACTCGATAACAACATTATACTCAACAACATTGTTCAAAGAGGGCCATAAACATACGCCTCTTAAAGACAATACCTGACCCATAGGAGTAAATCACCCAAGCAACAGAGGTTGAGTGTTGAGTGTGACGGCTTGCACCATCTGCGAATCCTATGAAGGTGGAAGATTCCATTGACATTTGCCAAAAGAAACAGAAACTAATCACAAACCTGATCACCATAAGAAAAGACCTACCTATGCAAAACTGTACAATAATATACAATAGTTAGCCTTGGCTGAAAATCATGCATAGTACTTTTTAAGATAGAGCCCATTTCTAGGCTTCGCCAAGGCCGCTCCCTCATAATCCACTAACTCATAAGCACCCTTCTTTAACACATGTTTAACGATGTAAGGACCACGCCACATGGGGTTAAACTTTCCTACCCCCAAGGGTTCTTTCGGTTGATCCCACAAAAGGCCCAAATCTCCCTCACTAAACCTCCTTGGATGGATAGACTTATCGTACTAGACCTTAACGCGACGCTTATTCACTTCTAGAGAAACCAAGGCATCTCGGTGTTGCTCATCAAGTTTCTCTAAGTGGACCAAATGCTCCTCCAATGGGGAAGTGTCTGGTAAGAGCTCTATGGATAGCTTCAAAGAAGGAATCTCACACTCAACTGACAATACCGAATCCACTCCATGTACAAGCTAATATGGAGAAAAACCCGTGGCAATCTTAACAACGGTTCTATAAGCCCACAAAGCAGGATATAACATGATGTGCCAAATATTCTTGCTTTGTGTGATGGTTCGTTGGAGAATGGATTTGAGTGATTTGTTCACTACTTCAACCTGTCCATTCGCTTGAGGGTAGTAAGAGGAGGAATGCTCTTGCTTGTACCCTAACTTTGCGGCCAACTCTTCCATCATACGATTCTGAAAGTGCTTTCCATGGTTAGTGACAAGCTCCTTCAGAATACCAAACCAAGTAATAATCTGGTTGAATACGAATTGTACGGCTGTCTCACAGTCGAATTTAACTATTGGCATAGCCTCATCCCATTTCGTGAAGTAGTCAACAGCCACTATGATATGATGATGACCCCCAACCGAAGCTAGGTTGGAATCCATTAAATCAAGCCCCCACTTAGTGAAGGGACCGGCAGTGATAATGGGATGTAATGGGGTAGGTCACGAATGCATATTCCGTGCAAACACCTAGCAAGGGTGGCACTTCTTGACTGCATCTACACAATCTTTAAATATCGATGGCCATAAATAACCCGCTCTTAATATTTTTTGGGCTGTAGAAATCCCAGATAAATGACCACCACATGCCCCTCCATGGAAATCATTCAGCATAAGCTCATCCTCCTCATGAGTTAAACAACAACGTAAAATGGAATCTAACCCACAGCGGTACAAGGTGTTATCCACTATGAGGTAATTCTTGGATAATTGATGTAATTGTCATCGTTCATCCCATGAGAGGTGAGTAGGGACCTTCAATGTTTGTAAATATATGATGATGTACCCATACCATGGATCCAAAGTTGAGATTAAGAAGATGTGCTCATCGACAAACGTATCATCACAAACCATCTCCTCCTCTTCGCTAGGGAAATCCAATATAAGTTCCACAAAAATTAACAATTTCTTCGATTTTGCCGAAACAAACTCGAGATTGAATTCTTGCAAGATGACAATCCATTTATTATACTTTCCCCCAATCATCCTTTGGGTGAGTATGAATTGAAACGGATTGACATGGGCTACAACCAAGGCCTGGCGAAGGAGAATATAATGTCTCAACCATTGAACCACATGTACTGTAGCTAAGGAAAGCTTCTCAACATGGGAATAATGGACCTCCACATCAATAAGGTTCTGGCACAGGTAGTATATGACATGCTCTTGGAGCTCTTCATCCTCTTGAACCAAAACCATACCAATCGTCTCCATGGATGCGGCTACATAAAGTAGAAAATCATGACTATAGTCTGGGGGACTAATCACCGGGGTCGATGCTAAGGCTCGCTTAAGAACATAAAAGGTCTTCTAGGCTCGCTCATCCCAACAAAATGTGGTGTCCTTCTTCAAAAGATGCATAAAGCCTCTATTCAAATTGGAAAAGTTGACAACGAATCTCCGTAAGAAGTTTTCAATGCCTTGCAAACATTGAATATTTCTAATGTTTTTCGAGGGAGACAACTGAAGTATTGCCTCAACCTTCAAAGGGTCAACTCTTATACCCTTCTTGGAGACAATGAACCCTAATAAGCGACCAGACTTCATGCAAAAGATGCACTTGTGAGGATTCAACCTGACCAAATAATGGCGGCACCTTTCGAACACTAATCTCAAATGATAGGAATGACTCATTCTCATATGAGAATGAGCAGCAAGGTCATCCAAAAATATCTCAATAATTGATTTGAGATCATGGAAGATCAAGGTCATAGCCCACTGAAAAATGGCTCCGGAGTTCTTAAGGCCAAAATGCATCTTCCAATATGAAAAGGTTCACCAAGGACAAATAAAGAAAATCTTATGTTGGTCCTCAGGTTTAATTTGTATCTGATTGTATCTAAAAAATCCTTCCATAAAGGAAAAAACCTCGCTACCCGCACACTCATCCAAAATTTGATCAATAAATGGTGTGGGGAAATTGTCTTTAGGATAGGCACGATTCAATTCATGGAAATCAGTGCATATACGGTTCACTCCCTGCTTCTTATCCAGTGGAATAGGATTTGAAATCCACTCCATTAAGGGAATGGGATAGATAAAACCAGCTTTAAACAGTTTTTCTATCTCTACCTTAATCGCAGGTGCTTTCTTAGGATTCACTGCACGCAAGCGTTGTCGAACAGGCTTAGCATTGGGATAAGTTTTAATCTCATGTTCAACAATGCGAGGGTTGATACTTGGCATTTCATCATAATACCAAGCAAAGATATCATGAAATTCTTTAAACAGCTCGGTGTACTCTTGAATCTCAGTAAGGGAACATTCTTCCCCAATATAGACATTCTCAATCTTTCCAGGATCATGAGAGATATTGATATGAATGGTAGGAGATATATTTTCCATGTTCCGATCAGCCATTGGACCAGGAGAGCTTAATGGAACGATGGGACTACCAATTCTCTCACTAATAACCTCCCTAAAGTCCTCACGCTCCAAGCGGTCAAGCTTGGGAAGAAAATAAGATCTATGATGCAATTATTCCCAAGGTGGCTCAACCCCTGACATGGCCTCAATAATTGCTTCGTCTGAAGGAAAAACACTAACAAGGCAATAATGTGCATAAGAAAATTGAACTGCCCATGCAGGTAGCACATACGGGTCTTCCTCCTCCGTCCACGAAGAGGAAGGAACAGGCTCTGCAACACACCCAAGATTAGCTTGATAAGCTACCATAGTTGTAGGCAATGGCACATCCGTCAAGATGGGCTCACTCGAAGTATTCGGTGTAGGAAGAATCCAAGGATCTTCCATATGGTTCGTGTGAAAAGACACCGATCTCACAAATGTCGAAGCCTCACCGGAACTAGACCCTATCATAAGGACAGGTTCAGGAGAACTAAAGCTTCCAATAAGGGATGGATACATTCCCACACCCACACTCCCAGTTTTCGGTTGAGAGTTCTCTACAATCAGGATTGAAGCTCCTGAAGATGTGGTAACCAATGGATTCTTGAATGAA
This sequence comes from Pseudotsuga menziesii, assembly GCA_001517045.1. Classification (NCBI taxonomy): domain Eukaryota; kingdom Viridiplantae; phylum Streptophyta; class Pinopsida; order Pinales; family Pinaceae; genus Pseudotsuga; species Pseudotsuga menziesii. The sequence goes on from LPNX011171394.1 coordinate 30,710, forward strand.
ATTTGATCAATCGTAACTATATTCCCATTAAATGGAAAGCATACAATGTGAAATAGAGAAGAAGCTATGGCTTCCATACTGTACATCCAATTCCTACCTAGTAAGAGATTATAGTCAAGGGGCGCATCAACCACCTCGACCTCTATCGCAATGGTCTTCCCTCCCAAATGGACCTTAAGGGAAGGAAGGATCCTGTGCGGCCTAAATGATCTCCCATAAAAATTAGTCAACATGGCACTGGATTTATACAACTCAGGGGAACCTAAACCCTTCCAACATGATAAAGACATCACAGAAGCAGTAGCGCCTTCGTCAATCATAGTACACTTGATGGTCATGTTAAAACATTGTACATGAATCAAAAGAGACACATAATAAGGCAAGTGAGGATGCAGTCCCATGGTTTCAAATTTAATCACGAAGGAAGAATTATCATCATTCACACCAAGGTCAGAAAGAAAAGCCTTCCTTTGTGAAGGACAACTCTAAATTACTTCTAGTGCAGACATTGCACAAGGAGTGTGGCCCAAATCCTCGACAACAGAATAGTTCTGAGTAGCTCGAGCATTGGGATTGTGCCCTGAATGCTTAAAGACTCCCTTAGGAATGCGAGGTGTAGCTTCAGGTTTATCCACGGGTTTTTCAATACGCAAAGGAGTACCTGGTGGATCGGGTTCCTTTCCTAGGTCGGGTTGTGATGAACCATAGTCCTTTGCACGAGTCACAACCTTTGTAGCATGCACCATGTTGATGCAACCATGACCACTAGCCTCCAGTGGATCTTGATCACCACTAGACTGATCATGGATCCTTGAGTTCATGTTTTGATTGTATGGTAAAGGGTTGGTCAGCACAACTGGGCCCTGTGCTAAGAATCTCGAGGCTTCATCGATACGAGGGCACAAGTAAGTGAGGTGATCATCCTTACATAACTTGCAAGGAAATTCAACCTTATGTTTAGATTGCTTGTCCCCACCAGCATTTCAGGAATTCTTGTCATTAGTATTATCATTTTCATTCTTATTCCCACCCTTACGATTTTTCTTTCCCTTCTTTCTATTCCTTCCGGTTTGCTAGTTACCCTTCTGGTCCGACGATTGCACCAAAAGCACACTTGCCATTTGGGTGAGTTGAGATGAATCCATGGCTTGTCCCGAAGCATATTGGTTAATTGACAATTGACTGACCTATTGCACAACTGAATCCGTAGGCTTAGCACTTGCACAACCAACAATGCCATCAACATGTGGTCCAGGTTTAACTTTGGGGTCGAAACTATAACGGGGAGCATTGGGAATGATCTCATATAACAAACCAGATTGAGCATAAATCAAGTCCAATTCCTGCGCCCTAAAAATGGCTTGTTCCTCGTTTTGAACTCTGGATGTAGAAACATCCTTCGCTGTATAAGGCAATAATGACTTAAGGACCCACTCGAGGAGAAACTCTGGTAGTATGAAGGCTTTAATCAACCTCTTCTGTCTACACCACTCTTGGATATGGTCCGAGATATGCATGGCTTTATCTTGCCGAAATGTTGACAAGAGTTTCGTACCAACGTCGTAATGCACTGGTAGCTAGAAGTGGTTGAAAAAATTCATGGCTAGGTCATCGAACAAAGCGTATGCCCCCCTAGGTAACTCTATATACCATTTTGTGGCAGGCCCTGTAAGGGTGCATTGAAACAGCCTTAAACGAATCGAATATTCATGTAAGGAATTTGAAGAGCACCATAGGTGAAATGTGGTAACATGTTCACTCGGATCTTCTCCATTTTTTCCCTCGAATTTGGGTATGTTTGAGGGAATATTATTAGGGACAGCCGGCTAAGCCGGGTCATGAGATACAGGATCATTCATCAGTCTCGACAAGTAAAAAATATTTAGCGTTACAAGGAAAGGGATCCTAGGATGAGCAGGTCAATGCATCACTCCCTGATAGTGTTGGTTCACATAGGTTTGATTAGCGTAACCACCATGGCCTTGGCCATAGTGCCCTCCTCCCGTTTGACCCATGTAGGGTGGCATGGAAGCACCATAATGTGGTGTACCTTGACTATGTGGGGATACAAAGCCATAATTTGGAGAGTAAGCAAGTTGTTGATACCCGTACCCATAAGGTGAATAACTGTGTCCATACTGCGTCCCATAATAAGGTCCAGAAGACATCCCATGAGATGTCCCATGAGACACTTCGTAAGTAGGAATGTAGGCTTTGGAAGTAATGACATGACCTCTAGAAGTAGGGATATGACCCCCATAAACAACAAGAGGTACTTGAACTTGAGACACAACTATGTGATTAGTAGCAGTACGGACATGACTCGTAGTGACATTCTGGCCCAAAGGACCACGTGAATGAGGTGGAGGAATGACATTCGAAGAACAAGGAACCGAGGATGAAAGGAGCTATGAAATTATGTATGTGGTGTTCCCTATAGTCACTCGTCTTGGATCTGGTATCCTAATAGGATCACTAACCCTAGTTCTAGGAGGAATATGTGATGTATCTTCCACCATTGGGATGGAAGGTGCAATATGACTCGTTCTCCAAAACCTATCTACATGGTAAGGAATAGGAGTGCCCCCAGGTGTAGTGTTAGGCTCAAACTCTGATTCGACATGAAATTCCAAATCATGTGTGGGAATACTAGACATACATAACTACCATAACTAGTGCTCGCAGGTTCATAATGAGTCTCATCATCTGACATTCCATACCGGTGATGCGTGAATGGGGGATCATAGCTAGAATAAGTAGGTCTATCATGGAAAGTACCTATCTCAGAAATTACAAGACCTAACTCAAAAATTATAGGCATATCAGGTGAAGGATCATAGGTAGGAGTAAACTCCCCGTCATCCCCTCGAAGTGGAGAAGAAATATCAGGAATACCATCTTCACGATCTCCTATCATCTGTGAATCAATGTGCGAAGTATTCCACCTGGACTGTCTGTTTCTCTCTCCCAAAGGAGGAGGAGAGGTAGAAGGCGGAAGTCCTGCTAAAAGACGAGAATGGAGAGGAGCCGCACCTGAATCCATAATGACTCAAAAAAAATGTAAAAGACTCTCTAATTACACAAAAACTAAACAAGCTAACGTGCACAGAGCATACACCAATAAAATCTAAAGCCAAATGCAAGAAATCAAGGGTAGGATAAGTGATATCCCAAATGAAGCAGGTATGTCTCACCTAGGAGAGGCTTGAGACTCCCATACACAACAAGCGGAGGTGCATAACCAATTATTGTGGCCCTCAGTTTCAATGCGTAAAGTGACTGTGCTATCCGACCCCAACCTGGCCGGGACACCCACAAAATAACCCCTGTAGAGTACCCCCTCAATATGATAGGTAAGGAAACTAAGGTCACCTCAATATAATCAATGCTCAGGTGGATAGTCATAGGCAGGATTGACCGTATGGGCAGGGTAGCAAAGCCCAGAACTCTCGAAAAAGCCCCCAGATATGAATACAATCCTGTAAATATCTTCGATGCTACTCAGTTATGACTAGGGGTCATCCCATTCAATAACCACTCACACTACCTCGTGCTTAACTCCCTTTTGAGAGGAGGATCCTGAGAAACACCAATTCTACAAAGGAATTTCACACTCTCACCTGGACAGACACATACATGTTGTTGTTTAGCGGTCTTGGAGAATTTACTCACAATGAACTATTCCAAGACCCTAAAACCTAATCTTGTTGGTGTACCCTATCAAAGAAAATAGTGTAATTCATTTTAATTAAGCATTGATTTTATTTGGCTTTATTACTCAAAAGAGGTAGATGGTCATGCAACTAATGGTGTTATGATGCAACATGAATAAAAATGTACACCTAATAATCAATGCAAATGCATTGTGTCCAATGAAAATAGGGTATGCTACTATGTGAAATGAAAAAAATTTCTTCAAATGATAAGTGCAATCGTTCCTATATTAAATCCTAACTAATACTTCAAAGCAAATCTAGTGCAAGTAGCATGTAAAATGAAAAAATGCAAAGCATAATGATGCAAATAAGCAAATATTTTTGGATTTTTTGAAATATAAATGAGATACTAAAGCAAAAGAATGATTCTACTACCCCTAGACTTGGAAAGCACACTCAAATAGCACTGACACAAAGTACTAAGGTAAAAGAAATCTATTGCATTAATCCCAAAACAAAAAATCGAAAATGAAATGACAAGAGCATTCTTAAAAAATAAATTTACCCTAAAAAAAACCGTCTCTGGTCAGAAACAGAGGTGTATATAGACTCTAGCAGTGTCAAAAGAGACTCGGTAATCATCAGCATTCATTCAGCAACAATCAATCTTCCTCTAGAAGGAAAAACTAAGGGCATGCATGACTATTCGCAATAAAACCACGTATGTATGCAGATATATCAATGAAAATCGTGTATATATGCTACTGTGAGTACAAAACTCGCGTACAGGAAGAAAAGTGCATAAAAACAAAGGCAAACAGACAAGCTGAGACAAACTTCACACCAATCAGACACTACCAGGCATACATGCCCCCAGACCCGACATAGAAACAGAGAAATAAGAGCAATTCAAAGTCATTGAATGCCGATAAAAAACCCCCAAAGGACAACTAATAGGAACTCCCCAGCAGAGTCACCAATTCTGTTACTGAGAGAAATTCCTATGGCTTGGGGTACCCCAATAGACAACTTGACTCCAGAAATCAATCCTTTCCAATATTCAAGAGAAATCAAATATCTAACACTAAAGGATTGAAACTTGTACCTTATTCCAAATGGTTTAAGTAGATCCTTATTGAGCTTTCCAACTCCAGCTTGAATTTATAAATTACTTCCTCAACAATCAGTAAACAAGATAAGCATGCTATATATATTGGTGTTAGATCTACTCTAGCATATATAATCAACAACGTATAAGCATTTGAAATCATCCATGGATAAAATATTCATTCAAACATACATTATTGGATAGGAAAATATATTTATATTAATTATAAAATCATATATTACAATGAATACAACCTCTGTCGGCACGTCTGCGAATCGGAGAAACTGAATCCCCCACTTGGGACTCCACCACCTCAATCCTCCATCTCTCGATAGCAAGCTCACAAGAAAAATGAAAGCTTGGGAAGAACACCAAAGTGCTCCAAGGAACAAAGGGATGCAGAGTCAAGCATAAGTTCTGGAAACAATGGACTATAGTTTCTTTGCTCTCAATTCTCATATATTCTTCAATGTATCCAAAGGGTTCCTTATATAGCTCTTCAATGGGGCAATGAAGGGTCAAATCCGAGCGATCTCAAGGCATATGGAAGGCCAGGAGACAAGTGAGTTGGATCCATGTCAAGGAAAACTCCAAAATAATTTGGCCTTTTGCACACATACTGATGTATGCGGTTTTAGGGGTCAAACCCATGTATATACGCGAGAAAGGGTTTAAAAGTCATGTATAGCAATTTAAGCATGTTTTTATGGATGATCTTGGAAACATCAAAGGTATAAAAAAGGTCCATGGGGTCCAAAGAGTCTGTAGAGGGATAGGGGAAGGCCATACAAATGTGATTCACCAGGTGTGGTAAAATAAGCTATAACAAGATTGATATATTTCCCATCGATCAGCACAAAAAGGAATTTATATGTCTGTGGGGAACTTTTTCCTATAGGAAGTTACCATTTGGCCTCAAGAATGTTGGAGCTACATTCCAGTGTGCCATGTCCTATGTGTTTCATGATATTAAGAACATTGTGGAGCCGTACCTTGAAAATCTACCAGTGCATTCACAGCAACGGAAAGACCACCCTGGGAATCTTAGAGACATTTATTTAAGATGTCTTCATTATAATATACGACTCAATCCACACAAATTTGTTTTTTGCGTTGAGACAGGAAATATCCTTGGATTTTTGGTTTCTAAGGATGGAATTCAGATTGATCCACTGAATATTGTTGCTATATTGGCCCTACCATCCCCAACAAATATTGTTGAGATCCAGAGTTTGCAAGCGAAGGAAAAATTTCTCCTTCATTTTGTTTGCAATTCCCTTGAGAAAAGGCACGATTATATGCGTCTCCTGAAGAAGAACACTGCATTCTTCTAGGATGACTAGGTCCAGCGAGCCTTTGATAATATCAAGCATGCTTAGAATCATTCACCCATGATACACCCCCTGGATTATTCAAAATTCTTTCTCTTATATGCTACTTCCTCCACTACTACCATTGGAATGGTTTTAGCGCAAGAATATCACAACGGTCAGGCACATGTGATATATTATGCTAGTAAGAATCTAATTGATTTTGAAACTTGATACTCGTGTGTGGAGAAGTTAGCATTGGCTACGGTCATTGCTGTTCAAAAAAAATTTCATTACATCTTGCTTTACACTACAATGGTACTTGAAGATCAAAACCCTATGTACTACATCCGGACTTGTCAGGGGATAGGGCCGAGTATTCCTATTGGATTGTCATCCTACAAGAATTCAAGCTTGAGTTTTCCAAGGCCACTTTAAAGAAATCCTTGGTCTTTACAGAGCTGATGTGTGACCTTCCCTGTGCTTTAATGGATATTGAGCCTAGCAATTCATTTCCGGATGAATTCCTATTCTTGATAAGCACAACAAACCCATGGTATGGAGATTTAATCATTTATCTCCAAACTCAAAGATTTCATCCCAATATATCCCGTGATGGTCATCGCCATATTGTTGGATTATTGGTACAACCTTGACATGGTATAACTGCCACATGTCTGGGAATATAAAAATAAGTGGACTAACTGCCACTCCTGGTGATAGGGCCTTGTGCTGGGTTTAAAATGCTCATCTAAATCTATAGGTTTTGGTGTAACGGCAAACCTTACATGGTATCAGAGCATAGGTCTCAGGTTCAATTCCCTCGAGGTACACCAGAGGTGGGGTGTTGGAGTATTGGTACAACCTCCACATGGTATAACCGCTGCACCTTTGGGAGTATAAAATTAAGTGGACTAACCGCCACTCCTGGTGATAGGACCTTGTGCTGGGATTCAAATGTTCATCAAAATATGGAGGTTTTGGTGTAATGGAAAACCTTACACATATCCATCACCATGCGAAGTAATACCTTATCTTAAATGATACATTGTATACACATGGTATCGATTCCATGTTAGGGTACACAGGGTACTCCCAAAGGACCGAACACCAAGAATAGCCGCTTCACACAAATAGATCACAGATCAATACACCAATGTTTGTCACGTGG
>LPNX011171394.1:42125-67009 GCA_001517045.1 Pseudotsuga menziesii
TTGGTTAGCTTACCCGGAAAGTTTACGTTTTCAAGTTTTCTCGCTGTTTCTGATTTGCCGTGATCGCACAAGGTGCACGGCAAAGAGCATACGTAGCCGAGAAGACAAGAAAAAAAAAACTTTCCCTCACTGTTTCTGATTCGCCGCGATCATGTAAGGTGCACGGCAAAGAGCATACGCAGCCAGGGAAGGCAACAGTCCGAGACTAAAACAAAAGGATCTAATAATAAACTGATAAATATATGAGAGATTAAAAAAAAACAAAACCGTCACTGTAACATTATACCTTCAGATTTGCCGAAATGGGTGTTTCTGGAGCAAACGGAAACGGTTTTTGGTGAAACGAAAACTATTTCCAAATGGAAACGGCGCTCCGGACGCAATGGAATAGCTCCCATAGGCCACAAATGCACAAAAAATCCAGAACCAAAAACCCTTAAAAAGTTTCGGCAACACCGGTTCCAGATCTTGATCAAAACCGAAAGCGGCTCTTCATAAAAGCTCTGATACCATGTTAGGGTACACAGGGTACTCCCAAAGGACCGAACACCAAGAATAGCCGCTTCACACAAACAGATCATAGATCAATACACCAATGTTTTTCACGTGGTTAAAACCCTCGAGAGGGAAACAGTCCACGGCCCCGGCCAAATAGCTACTTCGGAGCAATTTATTATGCAAAAGAAAGAAAGTTACACGGGCTTCTCATAATCGATCAACTAGCCAAGGACCCTCTATGCTATTTAAATAGAGATCGTAGACCAATCGGGTGTTAAGCCACGGATCAATGGTAGGTATGATCTAAGAGAAGTTGAACCGTCGGATCACTCTATGTCTAGAACATATCGTGACCGTCGGATTAGAATATTTACAAATGCATACTAATGCATACTAAAGAAACACACTTTTACCTAATGGATATATTTCACAAGTTGATCTTAACTAACTCCTAAGTGTCTAAATATCCTAACATTCCATTCTCTAACGATGCCTTACACATGAGGAGGCTGAACAAGTCCTTAATGATTGTGACTATGGAGCATGTAGAGGTCATCTTTCTGGGATGGCTATGCCCCATAAAATCCTTCACGTTGTTTATTTATGGCCTTCAATCTTCAAATATTGTCATGAGGCTGTTAAGAAATTCCCACCCTGCCAACATTTCTATACGAAAAATCCCACCCACCCTCCTCCTTTACACCCCGTCATTGTAGTTGGTCCTTTTTCCAAATGGGGATTTGACTTTATGCATTATAAGCCTACCTTAGTTGGGGGGCATGGTTACATCATAGTAGTCATTGATTATTTCACAAAATGGGATGAGGCTATTCCTACATATGGAGAGGATGGTAAGACTTCCGCCCTCTTCTTATTTAATCATGTGACAACTAGGTTTGGAGTCCCACAGTCTATTGTCACTGACCACGGATCACATTTCTGGAATCAGATGATGATCGATTTGAGTACCAAGCTGGGTTTTCTCCATGAAAACTCAACTCCTTACTATCCGTAGGCTAATGGTCAAGTTGAAGCCATTAACAAATTTTTGAAAACTATGTTGTGGAGAATGGTTGGAGATCATAAATCCAACTGGAACCTGACTCTATTTTCTTCTCTTTGGGCTTACAAGACTTTGGTAAAAATAACGACCGGTTTCACATCATTCCAGGTAGTTTACAGACTAGAAGTTGTCCTTCTTATCTAATGCCATATTTTGTCACTCAAACTTGCAGTAGAACTTCTACCAAACACTTCCACTGAGGAAATGAGATTTCTATACCTAACTAATCTTGACAAAACCAAAAGAGATGTTTCCTTAGATAATGAGGCACATAAGAAATGTGTCAAGGAATAGTATGAAAATTTTGTTTAGCCTTGATTTTTTAATGAAGGTGACCTAGTTGTGGCCAATGTTCAGAAACATGATAAACTAGGTAAATTGAAGTTCAAGTCAATGTGGTATGTTCCTTTTGTCATCACCAAAGTTTTAGAGAAAGGATCTTACGAGCTAAGGGATTATGACGGGATACTCTTCGGGTAACCTCACAATGGGTTGTACATGCAGAGGTACTATGCTTAAATCATTTTTGTATGGTACCTTGTATATATGTATATTATTGGCTTTCATTGTGTTGTTTCTTGATTCATATGGTGTTGAGTTTAGTGTCCAAGCTGTTTATACCATGTTTTGGTTATGCAGATTGGATGTATTTTTACGGCTTCACTGATTGTGCTTGTCATCATACCCTAAACATTTCTTCAGTTGCTTGGGTTATCTATTCCCCCAATCATGACTTGATCAGTTCAGGAGTAGTTTTTATTGGTCCCACTACCAACAACATAGATGAGTATCAAGCGGTAATAGGTCTACTGACTGAGGATGCATCTCAAGAAATTCTATACTTGGTAGTGTTTATGGACTTGCAATTAGTGGTTTGTCATCTAAACCATGTCTATACCATCAGAAAACTAATACTCCTCTGTTTGTTTCAGAGAGTGTGTTTATTAGAAAGGTCATTCAAGCGTATCACTTACAGGCATATCCCTAGGTCATATAATATGGTTGTTGATTCGTTAGCAAACTATATCCTATACTGGTATATTTTTCATACATAACTCATGAAATAAACATGGTTCATTGTAAAATAAACTGTAAATGACACATAAAACTTGTATTAATATGATTTCAATTTGAGACATATAAGCATCGGTAATAAGTGTGTATATATATATATATATATAAAGTGTTTTTTACAAAAAATGTGGACACAAGACCTCGTCTGAAGTACTATGGCTTTCAGGAAATAAAAAATCATACAAAAACCCTAAAGCTAGTTATATTTCAATAGTACATCATGCATTCCACTGTCTAATGATGCTCATGATAGCACATGATGGTTCCTGCTACCCTGTGAAGTAGTTGGGTGAAACGACCTAACACTCCTACAATATGTCTATGATACCTCATGGGGATGTCATCTATCACCGCATCAGGAATGTCAAGATTCTGTCGCTATAAGTTCTCCTCCAACTCAGTAAGCTGGTCATCACCTCTATGAACAAATTGAGCCCTAGCTCATCTATCCATAGGAGAGGATCCTCCAGGCCATGCACTACCAACATCTGCATGTAAGAATTTTGAGTCTTGTTACTACACATAAAAATATAAAAATACAAAAATATAAAAACATGATGAACATTTTAGGGTTTTTGTTTCTTACCAATATCCCCCCACTGAGCACCAGGAGGTAGTGGTACATCAAGGTCACCTCTGAAATCAGTCCCTACATAAGCATAATCCTCTATCATGAGGATCTGGTCTCGCAGCCAACAAAAGAAAACGGCCTTGAATTTCACCTTGGCCCTGCCACCATCTGTATGATCCATAATCTCAACCCACCTCAGTATGTGTGGGTATCTATCCTTAATATCATTGAATATCACCTGGGGTCTCATGAGAGACACCCTTTGAAAGAAGAAGCACGCTAAAATGGACCCAAAACCAAATTACTTTAGTTCTCCTTGTCAACATTTTTTCAGCTGGTCCTTGAAGACAGGAAGAAGTACCTCTACCCAGTTGAAAACCATAGGTGCCATAGCTTCTAGGGCATGTAGTATATGCACCATGGATTCCTAATTAGGCCCTTAGATTACAGCCATCCTTTGCATAATGAACAAGACAGTTCGAAGTGGCATATCCACCACATCCCTAAAGGGGATCTTCTTACCTGACATTCTTATACCAGGATGGCAATGGTGATTTATCAGCTCCTGTGTAGTCACGTCCCCTCCTCGGGAACCAATAAGAGAGATAGGGATCCCTCGTCTGGAAACCCCTATCAAAAAGTAGATGTCTTCAACCTCTATGGTCAAAACATGAGGTCCTACCTCAAATTATTACTGCTCTGGGTTCCACATTTGGAGGATATATTCCAGCAAGAGGGGATGTGAAATCATGTTGGGATTCCTCAAGAAATTTAGAATGGCACAACCTCTTAGGGAACCCAAATAACCCACATCTCTTGCGGCAGCGACATCATCTTCATCATGTTGTCTTTCTTTCTGGATAACCATTTTTTGATCCGATAAACCTACCAAAAACAATTTAAAGAACATTTAGAAGCATTCCTAATCAATTAATTTTCTTAGAAACTTTTATTTTTTCCGACCCATTATTTTTTTGAATCCCACGGATGACACCGCCTCTACCTAGTTAAGACAGAGCGGTGCCACCACCTGTGTCAAAATGAAAATGCACGGTTTATGTCAAGTGTCACTTTTTCCGTAAGGGGTAGGAGTGGTGCTCGCATTTCATTCTTTAGGTTTGGCCTATGAGCTAAAAAAACTATCAATTTAAAAAATTGGAAACCATGAAAGAAAAGAGGAAGGGTTTAACTATTATCTGAAGCTGGTGGCGTGAAAAATAGACAGTTGATGCTCCCGGAATATCCAACTGAAATTTTGGCTCCAAACTACCAAAAATTCTCTCCAAGGTTGGTAAATAGTGAAATGAGTTATTTTTTACTATTTTACATAGCTTTTATAACCTATTTTTTGGGGTTTTAACATTTTAAAACCATTTTTAATAAAAATACCCTTTTATATAGTTCATAAAAGTCATTTTTCGAATGTTTTTGGAAACTAATGGTCATTTTCAAGTCTTGCAGGGGCAAAAATAAGCAGTAAAGTCTATGGGGGAGTTCATTTTTTACTTTTTTGTACTTTTGAAAATGAAAAAAGTACCTCAAGCGTCTGTTTCGATACTTTGGTCATGCTCTCAAAACCCAGTATCAAAGTTCTAAGTCTTTTTATGGTTCTTTTCAGACTCGTAAAACCCTTCATCGTGAAAAGAGACCTAATGGAGTCTCCTTTAAACTCTTTTTGGACTCCCTAAATATGAAAATAATGTCAAGTAATTGTCTTCTTCATAATCATAAAATTATTTGAAGAGTCATCTCTCTAAAGGTAGGTTATCACTTTTTCGGTTCGGATGGACTATTTACGAAAAAGGACCCTTTGGAGTCTTCTTTCATCTTCATTCAGACTCTCTAAATGTGAACGATACCAAGTTAACTTTCATTGGACTTGTTAAATTAAACACTGAGATAACCTTTTTGGGAACGAACCCCTCCTTTATCAAGTTCGTAAAATGTATGAGAATGGACTTGTCTTTAGATAAGCTACAAAAAGTGTTTTTTACTCTCTTTGAACTCATAAAAATGAAAATAGGAAGTCATCAATCATGATGGGGAAATAAAGGGAAGGGAGTCAACTCATTTTGCAAATAATATGGAAGTTTGTCATCACCTTTGAACATGGCAGTTGTCTGCATTTCATTCAGTCAATTGGGTACTCAACTTGTCTCTTAGTTGATCCACTTTCATGAGTCATGTCACTCCTTTGAGTCTTTCAAAGAATGCATTATCCAATGTCATATTGTGTTCAACCTCTTCCAGTCGATGCTTCCAATTCTTTTATCATGTCACCCGATGTTCAAAGGGAAGTTAGAAGTTTACCTATGCAGTTAAAACAGCTTTTGTGTCATTACTTTTGAGTCAGTCTAATGGTTACATTATATACAACATTCATAAACTTTGTTCTGAGTTTTGTATCATGAATGTGGGATTCATCATGGCCCTCTTTCGACAAGACTATTCCTGTTGACATCAACTCATCATCTAGGAAATAGTCTTAGAAACAAGTTTAGTACCTTGAGATCTGTATGCCTCAATGACAAATTCTCACGCTCTCAACATAGGTTCACATCATTGAACTTTGATCGATAGACTCGACTGAGTGTTCGACGCCAAATAATCTATTCACACTCAGTTGTTTGTACTAGGGTACCTTGGGAATCATTAACATCAATGGTGATCTCCCTCGCACTTGTTAACGGTTCACATCATTGACCGGTAATCAAGTGGTTTCTACCATGTTCGACTTCATATCATTGTAATCACATGGATAGAATCATACTTTCTGAAAGACGAGACAAATACCATGGGTATCCATTGAAAAGCACTCATAGCTTTCTCCCTAGGATGTGATGGAATATATTGTATGAAGTATCAGCATGGATCCACATTTGTATGGTCATGGCCATGCTTAAATTTTGCATCTATATGACATAGATCTAAATTGTATATTTGGTAGCTATGTCCAAGTTTGAGTCCTCCATCACATGGGCCTATGTTGTATTCTAGTAACCATGTTTTTTATCTCTCTCATGGATCTTCCTTTTATTGGTCTACATCCATGATGAAGACACATTTTTCTCATGAGTCAAAAGTATTGATGTATTGGAAATTCCTTGTTGATGATCTTTGATCAAGTTGATTCTTGCCTCAAAGTGATAACTTTCTCTTTCAAGGCTCGCCTATCGTATCCCTCTAGCCTCATGCTTTGAGGGGAATTCTATTACACCTAAATCTCGTCATCAACATGTGATGAGATCCCAAAACTTTAGTGTTTCCCTCAATCCAAAATTGTGACGCAAGAACATTGGTCCAGACATCAAATTTGTATATGAAAATATAGCACTGCTTCTACCCTTTAGTCAAAACATGGTACCTTCTTCAACACCTAATATAAAACGTTGGCAGTAAGCGGTGGCACCACATTTACCCTTTAAGAAATGCATAGTTTTTCCTAGAAACACTCTATCATGGTGAACAAGAAGAGGTTCCCTTGGTAAAAAGTGAAAAAAGAGAGGTTCTCATGAAGCTTCTCGAAAGAAGGCTTCGTAGCACCCTTATCCCTGATCACTAGGGCCAGTTGGGCTCAAAATACATCCTTGTAGGATCTCCTAGCCACCTCACCCACCAATTTCTCAACCATCCCTATCCTTTCCAATCCTATAAAAGCAGGCTCAATCCCCATGGTTGGGAGAGGGTAAAGTTATGATGTTGCTTTGATATTGTGGCCTAAGTCAGTAAAGACAGCTTGAGGGAGAAATTTGGAGCTATTGGGGATGATATGTTGGTTTTTTGAAGGAGCATATCAACACTAAGGCATAGGTTGTAAACTCTTTCTTCATTTACTAATGCAAAGTTGGTTCCTTTCCTGTATATTTTCGATGTTGTAATCTTGCATGTTATTGTCAAATTCCTTAGTCACTGACATAGATCTATAGATGATGTTATGGTATATATTATCTAACGTGTGTTTGATGTGTTTATGCAGGTATTTCCTCTACAGACCTTTTTTCATAGGAGAAGAGCCACATCAATCCATCAAATATTGTATTCCAGGTGTTTATAGCTTCTAGGGAAAGTCTTCTAACTTTGTCGTTAACTATTCATTTTGGATATGAACCACTCAGACCATAGGAACAACTTCTGTCCGCAGAAGGTGCAAAATTCCTAGAAACAAAAACTCACGAATTTGAGAATTATTCATGGGTGTGCAATGGGAAACCCACGAATGGTACACACTATTATAACTAGAAAGTTGTTTTGTGCCGATTAGAATATTTTACTTCTCTAATGGCCAATTTTTTTTGTATTGAAAGCATAATGGTGTTAGAATGGAGGGAAAGAGAGCACGAGGACATGGATACGGAAGCACTAAGAGACCCATTGACATTAAATTCCCTTAGAATATGTGATTTGTTGAAATTTTTTCGCACCATAAACATGCGTTCTCAAGTTCGATTGTTGGATTCTTTGGTACACTTATGGGATATTGAGCAGGATTGTTTGATCTCCAAGGTGAAACACTTGAAATAACTTCCTAAGACATCTATTTTATCATCGGATCATCTGATAAATGGGATCCATTGAGCTTGAATGGAAATGGATGTTGGGGTGACCCACTTAGTGTGCAAGACTACGTGGACATGAAAGTCAAGTACACAACTGCCAATTTCCCAAATAACAAGTTTCCCACTGAAATTTATTGTGAGAACTATCACCCGAGTGGAGGGTACATCTGCATTACACTTAAACATGTGGAACCACATGCATACAGGAGTGGAATGTCTACAGAGTGTGTTTTTTGAATGGTGCACTATGATAGTCATGAACATGAAGAAACAATAATCATATTTCATGTTAGGGAAGAAGGTTTTTTTTCGATATTCTAGTATCCTAACAACTTTCTTCTTTGAGTGGGTGCCCACTTTGAGCCCCAAGGTAAGACTTCCACCATCTCCTCAACATGAGCCTAGGCTCACACGGTGGGGATATGTGTTTCTTTGTCAGGGTGGTGGTGAAATCTGGTTCGGGTTTGATGATGCCTTCTATGCATGGTGGAGTAGGAAAGTTCCTGCCTTCGAGAAGTTCCCATATGCAGGTCTGAATTTCTGTGGTGATTGAGAGTTGATTATTACTTCAAGAGGTGCATGGGGAGATATGGGTGAGTTTTAATTTTCATGTTTTTAATTTTTTTATGAAAATTTTGTTTATAAGTGTATATACCTCTGTACATTATACGAGCCTAAGTCATATTGGGTTATGAAGAAATTGGGCTTATTCATCCAGATGGTCACCCTAGGACCTATAGGAAACCATAATATGGAGATGACTATGAGAATTAATTTACAGTAGAATCTAGGATCCAAGGAGATTCTCACAATTCTATATTACTCACAAAATATGAAAAAAATAATTGAAAGAGTGAAAATAACATACACAAATGTAGTCAACAACTGATATTATAATGACTGTCCAACTTGCAAATATGTCTAGAACATTTTTATATTACAATAAGGAGAAATTGTGAGGCCTTAGAGTCCATATAGACGAATACAAGTGTAATACCATGATTTGACCCTCAAACCCCACTTAGACCATGATTTGACCCTCAAACCTCCCTAAGTGGACCAACCATCTTCCTAATCATCCCAAACGGTCACGGATGAAAGTGTGAACAAGGGTGAAGCGTGATGGAACATAAATGGAGGAATTCTAGGCATGGGTGAGTACATGGGTGAGTGGGAGTGGCTCTAGGAGGAAATAAATTCCCAAGGCAGGCCTAAAACCACCATAAACATGCACTAGCGCCTAAAGTCAAACACAATCCATGAATCCAAGGATGGGGGAGCGTATCAAGACATAATTTAGTCAATGATGGAATCTGGGTTGTTATAATGATCAACTTGGAGTGCCGCAACTATCAGAATGATCAAAGTGGAGTGCCTCAACTATCAGTAAATGATCAATTTCACTAAGCCTGGACCATGGAATATAGCATAAAAGCTAATGAAATGTGTCCTAGGTGTATGCTCATGGTACTAAGGTGGATTATTTCTATAAAACCCCCCCTTAATCCTAACTTAGTACAACTTATCCAAAATATTATTGAGGCCTTGGCAACTAAGGCTCAAGTCACCTCATACAGCAGAAATTTTATTTGTCCATAAAAACCAAGGTAAGCAGGAAAACGACATGGGAACAAAACCTCCCCTTAAAAATAGACATGAAGCCAAAAATATGAAAGTGAATGGATCTCATATAGGTGAATGTCTTCTCTATGAATTTCTTGCTAAAAATGTAAGCAATTTTCACTGTAGATGGGCAATACTGCAAGGATATCACATGATCATGCATCAAGCTTCGGATGTAGTGCATGTGTATCTCAATGTGTTTGTTCCTTTGTCTTCGCACTGGATCAGTGGAAATATTGATTGCACTTTTATTCTCACATCAAATTACTATGGGTGAATCAAATGCAACTCCAAGTTCCAGAAGAATACCTTACAACCACACACATTGTGTAGCTACGTTCACTTCTCTTTTGTACTCGGCCTCAGCTGAAGAAAGGGATATGGTGTATTTTTTATTTATTGAACATCATATGGGAACATGTGAAAGCATGAATACATAATACTAAGTGTATTTCTTATCAATGGGATTTCTAGACCAATCAGAATCAGTAAATCCAACTATTTCTATTGGAGAACCAACATCATAGTGTACTCTGAAGTGTCTGGTTCCTTGCACATAGTGTAGGATCTTCTTGGCTTCCTTCCAATGGATCTCATGAGGATATTTCATATACCTTGCTAAAACACCTACAGCATATTCCTAATATGGATGAGAGTGTGTAAGATACAAAATACTCCCAACTAGTTGTCTGAACAATGAGTTGTCCACCAATGGAGATGCACCAAATTCACCTAGTTTGTTACGATAACGGAATGGAAACTTTTATACTTGAAATTAAACAATTTTAAACTTCAATAATAGGTCTACAAAATAATTTTGTTTGCTAACCTTGATCCATACTTCATATTACTCAATTACCAATCCAAGAAATTGCTTCAACAATCCAAGATGAGTCATGGAAAATTCACTGTGCAAAGAAGAATTAATTGATTCAATTTCTTTAGTGCAACTACCTATAATAAAAATATCATCAACATAAAACACTATGACCTGCAATACATCACCAACATGCTGCAAGTACAGATTAATATCATATTTGCATCTTTCAAAGCAAAGTGAGAGTATAAAATTGTCCATCTTGGCATACCAAGCCTTGAGGGCTTGCTTGTGGCCATACAGAGACTTCTTTAACCTACATACAAGTGAAGGATCCTCAATGAAACCTTTAGATTTTTGCATATATATATATATATCCTCTTTAAGTTCACCATGAATAAATGTACTCTTCACATACATGTGGTAAATCTGTTAGTGCTTAGATGCAGAAATGGCTAAAACTATCCAGATAGAGTCCATCTTTAAAACCCATGAAAATGTCTCGGTAAAGTCTACTCCTTGCACTTGAGATAAGAATTTGGAAACCAAAATGGCCTTATACTTGATATCTGAACCATCGGTAGCCACTTTGGTCCTATAGACCCATTTGCATTGTACTAGTTTCCGCTTAGAGGATGTTGTAATCACTTAGATCACTAAGTTACCAATAATACACATAAAGAATCATATAATCATAACAGAGACAAGAGATAAGCGTAGGGGATAGAATAACAGCTTATATTGCTCAATACACATGGGTTCATACAATAAACTGAACCGAGTTCTTTATCTGGCTCAACAATCTATATATAAATTTACAAAATAGTTATGGTAACTACCTGTAGGTTCACTCAATAGAAACGACCGATGAGGCCGAGATAATATACAATTAGTCGGCTAATGAGTGTAGTCGGCTAAGACGACTAGCTCCTCCAACATCTTCCCCAGGAACAAAACCTTTCTTCATCCCGAAGAAATAGGGGAGGTAACAAAATTGACTGTCTCCATTAATTCTAATGTTTTCTTTGTATATGGACTATGTTGTATAATAGATGGTTGTTTCTGTGCACAAATATCCACAATGGATTCTACTATAAATACTAGCTAAAGTTGAAATTTTGTCCGATTGTGGAGTGCTTTCTAAATATCATTGGTCAAGGTTGTGATTCTTGAGAAGTTTGACATCTTCTGTGTATTGTGAATTCTACAATATTATTCATGTCGAGACCTAAAAACTATGCTTTATCCTCTGTAGTGTCGAGTAATCTCTTCATGTGCGGCTGAATCTTGTCAAGGTTGTCCAAGCTAGGATTGGCTTGAGATAACCATTGGTATGCTTGTTTCTCAATTTTGTCCAACTTTGTTGTTTCTAACATAATTTGGTCTTGAATTGTTTTCTTCATTGCTTTTGTGTCTCCTCGCTGGCTCTGGAGTGTTTTAATATGCTCACGTGTATTCCTTAGTTGCTGAAATACTTGGCTATATTAGGTACCTAGCTTATTAGGACTTCCTCTATCATAGTAGATTCTTCAAAATTTTCTTTCAGTACTTTGTGAGCTTCTGAAAATGTTGTAAACTGGTTTCTTCCATCCATTCTTCCTTCTTTTCTTGTAGTTGTGTTTAAATACTAGACACGATACTCTCAAATAGTTGGTATGTCCGTTCCAAGGGTTTGTCGGTGTCAACTCCTTATGGTACTGGAATGATTAGTTGTACCAGATCTCTCCATTTTGTTAGGAATTTGATTTGTTATGTTTTAAGTTTTTCAATTTATGCCTGTCTTGTTTCTTTCCTTGTACTTGATTCTTTATTAAGGGCCTCCAATAGTCGGTCTAGTTCTTCATCCTTGATTTTATGTGTATCCACTACTGTAGTTGACCCTAACTGGGCCAGATGGATAGTCGATGATATCTATTGTTATGTTTTATGTTCCTTCTCTTTTTTCTATTTCTATTTCTTTTCTTTTCTTTTTCTTTGGGATTGGTCTCTAACTTGTGCTTCAGCTGGACCTGTCGGCAATGGTCATGTCTGTTGTTCTATTGTGCTTCCTGGCAAGTTAGGGTTTATCAACTGTGTTTAGGGAAGCGGATCAGCAAATGATTGTGTAATTGTTGGTTGTGTGGATGGTGGAACTGAACTTGAGGGTGGTGTAGGTGAGGGTAGGAGTTCTGGAGGTGATGGGAGGTTCAATATGGGATCTGTCGGCATAGGATTCTCAACTAGTGGAAGTGATTAAGTAGGTTCATTAGGTTTGATAGAATAGATAAGGTTAACCATTTCTTAATCAAGTTCATTCGATATGGTTCCTTCCTTAGCTTCATTGATCAGAAGTAAGGGATTTCTAGTGGATGGTATAAATGATGAAATTTGTGTTGCTACCACTTGAGAGGTTCGATTAGGATTTCTTATAAATGTAGACTTGATAATTCCAAAAAAATTTGGTTTTGGTGCAGGATTTTGTGGTTGGTCAGGATGCTCAGCAATTGCAATAAGTTGTTGTGAAGGGCCTGACTCGACAACTAATTTTGTAGTTGTTTTCCCAGGAAAGGGGCATAAGGAGGAAGTTCGTGAGCACAACAAATGAAAATGTGTCACGCGTGTGATAGAAGCAAAGGATGATCACAAAGGATGTAAAGGGCCCACGCAGACAGAACATAGAGGTGCACGGTGAAGGAAAGGAAAGCACAGAAGCACGTAAGGGATAACGGCCAGATAGCGACAGATGCAGAATCCAGATCGTGGCTGTTTACGACGGCGTAAGCCTGTAGCTAGGCACGTATGAGAAGATATTTGAAATTCAGGCTGGTAGTTCCTTGTGTTAAGTCATGATCACCATAGTTGTATCCAGAGGGGTGGCTAATGGTGATGGCTAACATACTGTCGGTATGCAGTTGGCCCTGCGTGGTCATGTAAAATAATATAAATAGGAGGGATGCAATAGTTAGAAGGTTGGTCTGTGTAGTTTTTGTTGATCCCTGTTAGGCGTAGTTCATATTTAGTAGCTTTTAATATAGACTTTATTCTAGGTCAGTTAAGTAGTAGTAGTTTGCTATTCAGTGGTAATCCATGGTGAGGGATGCCATTTTTGCTATAATGTCATGTAACACCCTGGTTTTGACCCTATTTGCATTAAAATGTATATGCTGTATATATTGTATTTAATCGGGGTATGGAGCTAAAGGGAAAATCCCCGCCATTGATTTGGTTGTTTTATGTTTTGGTGATTAAAATCGTTGCCGATGGTATATCATGCTATCCGGCACATATTAATTATGGCATCATGTAAACGTGCATTTTAATTAAAAATGAACCCCAACCAGCTATGTCAATGCATCCATAATGAAAAGGGCATGATTTTCCTAAGAATAAGGAGGGATATTATTTAACTCTTGGGGCCAATGGGGAAAATAAAAAGTGTCAGTTGTTAAACCCATTTAGTTGTCACCCACCCTTTTGACTTACTCATCTTTCCTTGTCTCAATCAACCAACTACCAAATTAAAATCCTCTGATGTTGGATGGGAAGTTATTGCTAGGCAGTGGTGTGTGGCAGTACTATTAGTCCTTTCCCACATGCTCACTCCACCAGGAGACTCATTCATCCTTACATGGATAGGAGGAGGGAGACCACAACCCATTTTTTCATTGTTTTCTTCATGCAGAGAGCTAGGGGGGGGGGGAGTTTTTGGCATTCAACTTTTGGTTTGGATGTGGTGGGTTCTCATTTATGATTGGAGTTCTTGGACATTTTATCCTCATGCACAGGTATGGGATTTTCCCTCACGCAGTCACTCAATCTTCGCACGTGCATATAGTGACTGGTTCAATCTTCTTTTTCTAATTTCAAGCTGTGTCTTTCCCGTTGCTTTAGTGGTGAGATTGTGGCTCTTGTTTTCCCCATGAGTGTGGGTTGTTGCTGAGTTATTTTGGCCACGATAGGGCCAGGAACAACTCTGACATCGTTTTTCTTGGGCTGAGCTGTGAATTGCTCGATTTTGATGTGTGTATGCAATGGTTGGTCTTTGGACTATGTAGGATTTGAAAGGAGTCTGCTTGGTAAACCTGGTGTGTTTGGGAGGCTCATAGATAGAGCTAGAGAGTTGGATTTCTTCTCCACACCCCCTGAATAGAATTGGAAGGGAAGTCAGGGCCTAAGGGACTGTGTAGCAGAGAAGGGACTGATTCCTTGTGTTGGGTGTGTGTGGGTGTTTTATAAGTCAGGCTAGTTCTGGTGCAAGTGTCCTTAGCTCTTCAGTGCACCACTAGCTTAGCAAACAATGCTTCCATCTCTTGTTAACTTGATAAACCCAACTTGTTGGCTTGGTTATGCATTGTTGTGCACTCTTAGCCTGATAAACCCAACTGTGTTGGCTTGGCTGAATAGTATGGTATCTTTGGCTATGTGTGAGCCTGCTTAGTTTCCTTATTCCTTGGGGAATCATGCTCGGCTCGATGGTGGCAGTGTTGCTGAGAGATTAAGGAGCACACTTGCCTATGGTTGGGAAGAACGTTGCAGCGACATAGCTGGTTACAGGACGAGCTTCCTCATAAGAAAAGTATTCTTATCTATTTCATATTTGGAATTGTATTTGTTGATTAATAAAAATGATGAACATGTTAAATGCTTGAATCTATGGTATTTCTTCTGCTTTACAATGAATAATTATGCATCTATGCATGTTTTACTTCAATGCATTTCAGTTTTTATCATTGTATGTTCATGGGGCTAGTTTCTCGGGTATATATTAGAGATTGGTAGCGTCCTCTTCACCGGTTGGAGGGTTGGGGATGTTACAGTGTGGTATCAGAGCCTCAAGATTGCAATATCGGGTCTCTATGCATCAAGGAAATCAGCTAGCAGAGGCAGAATTAATACCTATTGAACACATGCTAACATGAAAAATTTTGAAAATTCTAAGTATGGAAAATGTTGGATGGCATAGGCTGAAGCCCATCTGATATGTCGAATGACTTGAGCTGAGTCCATTCGATAGAGAAACCTAGCGGTGAAAAAAAAATTGAAAATTTTTCGAAGTGTTAAAATTATCCAATGACTTAGGCTGAAGTCCATTCGATACGTCGGATGACTTAACTGGAAGCCCATCCAATACATCGGAGGACTTAAGATGAAGCCCATCCGATTAAGAAAACCACGCTGAGAGATAACTTTGAAAAATTGCTTAATTTTGAATTTTTGCCGAAGCTCTCGGTTGGGAAGAGCCAAAGATCTAGGGTGGGAGGAGATGAAGCTCTCAGTTGAGAGGAGCCAAAGGTCTCATCCAGATGGAGCTGAGGTCTCGGCAAGGCTCATAGGAAGGGATCTGAATTGGCAGTGGAAAAAGGAGAAGAAAGAAAAAATTCAGAAAATTTTCTAAGTATAGGAAATCTCAGAAAAGAATAGAGGATAGGTCAGCTGAAGCATCGGAAGATAGAGGAAGATCGATCAGAGGCGTCGGAAAGGAATATAGGATCAGTAATCCAAAGCTTCGAAAGATAGAGGAAGATTGATCTGAGGAATCAAAAAGGAATATAGGATTGGTCAGCTAAAGTGTCGAAAAAGGATAGAGGATCGATTAAACGATGTGCATCGGAAGATAAATGAATATGGATTCGATAAGGCATCGGAAGATAGATGAAGATCGGTCTGCTGAGGTGTCAGAAGCATTGTCAAATAGTGATCTGATACATTGAATCGCTAGTTGGGAAGGGATCTGATCTGTTTTAAAAAATAAAATCTGAGTTTCTCAGTAGATCCTCAGCAGGTTTTCAGTGGAATTTCTCGATGGAAAAGCGGGATTCCAGTGGGTTTCAAAGGATCAAAAAGGAGAAAAATGGCAGTGATATTTTGCACCATATTGCATGAAAATCAAATATTTACAAAAAAAATGAGGGCACTGCCCTTGACCCACCCTGCAGTGTTGGAATCTAGAAGGGGGAAATCCCCCTTGACCCCTATCGCCCCCTTGAGGAAGTCATTCTTTGAGGAAGAAAAATTGGTGTTTTGGGAAAAGTTTTCATTCTATGATTTTTCCAAGAGAAGGTAAGTCATTCTGAATTGTATAAATGATATGCAACTAATAGTTGTGTTGCTAACACATTTTGTAGAACCATAGTCACCTTCAAGGGATCCGAGTTGGAAATGATGACATAGAGTCTAATGGAAGAAGATTCCAAGAGACACCGCCAGATAGTGTAGCCACCATGAGAAGCTTAATAAAATCCTAGGAATAGCAGCATCAGTTGAATGCTGCTATGTTGCAGAGTTTGAAAGACTTGCAAAGAAATATAAACTCTAGATAGGGTACAGTAAAACTAGAAGGCAGTAAGAGCAGTACCAGGAGAAGAAGAAGGACTTATAGTGGAGCATCTGACTCAAAATAATCCAGTGGGGATTTAATCTCTTCTTATCACAAGGGAAAGAGAAAGAGGCACCATAGGGATCGCTCTCAGGATGAATTCAAGAAGGCTAAACCTCCTACATTTGACAGTGAGGTAAAGACTGGACAAGAGGATGAAGCTTGGCTTCTTGGGATAAAGAAGTACTTCCAAATTCAGAATTATTCGGGAAACATGAAGGCAAGGGTTGCCATATTCAATCTGAATGGAAGGGAATCCATTTGGTGGGAGCACTTCAAGCAAGTAAATAGGATTAGTGAAAGGAGAATTAAGTGGAAACAGTTCAATAAGTATTTCAAGCAAAAATACCTCTTTGATAGGTATTATGATGACAAGATTAAGGAGTTCCATGACCTGATATTTAGACAGTAGACCATGGAAGAGTATGCAAAAAAGTTCTTGGAATTTTTGAGGTATGTCAGGTACATCAAAGATGAACAAGTGAAAATACAACATTTTCTGTGTGGACTGCCTCAATCTTACAAAGATATAATTGAGTTTTATGAACCTAGAACTCTTGAAGAAGCAATAAGGAAGGCTAAGTATTTCTATGAGCAAAGAAAAGATAAACCTGATTATCATAAGACATGGAAGGATGAAAAGAATGAGAAGTATGACCAAAGGATGAAGGGTTTCAAAAATTCTAAGTTCCGGAATCAGCAGAAGCAACCCTCAGAAGCTGAGAAGAAGAAAGCCAAAGTAATGGGAGAGAAGCCTAGAGATCCACAACAGAATAGGAACCACTCCAATGTTGGAAATGTGGAGGATCCCACATGTGCAAGAATTGTCCACTCGATAATGAGAGTACAAGGCCAACTTACAACATTCGAGAAGCAGAAACAGTGGGTCAAGTAGCAAGGGCCATCATTAGGATTTATACAGCACTAGAGGACCGCCAGGAAGATCACTAGTAAACTGTGGTTGAAGTTGCAGGTAAGATTGTTGAGCAATTTGTTTCTATTTTGATTGAACTTGGTCCTACTCACAATTACATTACCCTTAGAGTAGTGGAGATTTGTTCTTTTAAGAAAGTAAAGCATAGAAAATCTTGGTTACTTCAGCTAGCCACTAGAACTAAGAGAAAGGTTAGTGAAGTAGTAGAGAAGTGTCCATTGGTTATGAATGGATTGGTCACTTGTGTAGATCTGAATTTTCTACCACTTGGTTCCTATGATGTTCTCATTGGAATGGATTGGTTAGAATCTCACAGGGTAAAGCTTGACTGTTACAATAATACTTTTGAATGCATGGATGAAGAAGGGAACCCAGTAGTGGTAAAAGGCATTCCAAAGGTGATTTCAGTAAGGGAGGTTTCAACAATGCAGTTGAAGAAGTTCTATAGGAAAGGTTTCCAGTTCTGTAGGTAGGTTTCCAGTTGTATACAGTGTGGTATCAGAGCCTCAGGATTGCAATATTGGGCCTCTATGGGCCAAGAAAATCAGCTAGTAGAGGCAGAATTAATCCCTATTGAACAAAGGCTAACAGGAAAAATTTTGAAAATTCTAAGTATGGAAAATGCCGAATGGATTAGGCTGAAGCCCATCCGATACGTCGGATGACTTGAGCTAAGTCCATCCGATAGAGAAACCTAGCGGGGAAAAAAAAATTGTAAATTTTTTGAAGTGTTAAAATTATCAGATGACTTAGGCTGAAGTCCATCCAATACGTCGGATGACTTAAGATGAAGTCCATCCGATACGTCGGATGACTTAGCCGAAAGCCCATCCAATACATCGGAGGACTTAAGCTAAAGCCCATCCGGTAAACAAAATCACGCTTAGAGAAAACTTTGAAAAATTGTCTAAGTTTGAATTTTTGCCGAAGCTCTCGGCTGGGAGGAGCCAAAGATCTTGGCTGGGAAGAGTCGAAGCTCTCGACTAGGAGGAACCGAATCTCTCGGCTGGGAGGAGCCAAATGTCTCGCCTAGGAGGATCCATAGGTCTCAACCAGATGGAGCCAAGGTGTTGGCAAGGCTTTCCAAAAGGGAGCTGAATTGGCCGTGAAAAAAGGAGAAGAAAGAAAAAATTTTGAAAATTTCTCTAAGTATAGGAAATCTCGGAAAACAATACAGGATCGGTGAGCCGAAGCATTGGAAGACAGAGGAAGATCAATCCGAGGCGTCGAAAAGGAATAGAGGGTCAGTGAGTCGAAGCATCGAAAGACAAAGGAAGATCGATCTAAGGCGTCAGAAAGGAATAGAGGATCAGTCAGCTGAAGCGTCGAAAAAGGATAGAGGATTGACCAACCGATGTGCATCGGAAGATAGATGAAGATGGATCTGATAAGGCATTGGAAGACAGATGAAGATCGGTCCATCGAGGTGTCATAAGCATTGTCAACTAGTGATCTGATACATTGGATGGCTAGTTGGGAAGGGATTCGTTCTGTTTAAAAATAAAAATATGAGTTTCTCAGCAGACCCTCAGCAGATTTTCAGCAGGTTTTTAGTGGAATTTCTTGGTGGAAAAGTGGGATTCCAGTGGGTTTCAGAGGGCCGAAAAGGAGAAAAATGGCAGCGATCTTATGCACCAGATTGCACAAAAATAAAAATATTTACAAACAAACAAAAAAATGAGGCCGCTTCCCTCGACCCGCCCTACAGTGGCGGAAGCCACAAGGGGGCAAGCCCCCTTGACCCCCGCCGTCCCCTTGAGGCAGTCATTCTTTGAGGAAGAAAATTATGTGTTTTGGGAAAAGTTGTCATTTTATGATTTTTCCAAGAGAAGGTAAGTAATTATGAATTGTATAAATGATATGCAGCTAACAGTTGTGTTGCTAACACATTTTGTAGAATCATAGTCACCTTCAAGGGAAATTATTCTAGGTAGTGCGGTTTTGTCAAAGTAAGTTGTGGTTCAACCATGAGAACCCATGACGGATATGATGCTCGGGATTTCTACCAGCGTGTGCAATATTCCATGGGAGAAAATGTTTGAGTTGGAAATGATGGCATAGAGTCTAATGGAAGGATATTCCAAGAGACACCGCCAGATATTGCAGCCACCATGAGAAGCTTAATAAAATCCCAGGAAGAGCAGCATTAGTTGAATGCTACTATGTTGCAGAGTTTGATAGACTTGAAAAGAAGGATAGACTCTAGACAAGGTACACTAAAACCAGAAGG
This sequence comes from Pseudotsuga menziesii, assembly GCA_001517045.1. NCBI lineage: Eukaryota > Viridiplantae > Streptophyta > Pinopsida > Pinales > Pinaceae > Pseudotsuga > Pseudotsuga menziesii. The sequence goes on from LPNX011171394.1 coordinate 61,847, forward strand.
CAGTAAGAGCTATACCAGGAGAATAAGAAGGACTTCTAGTGGATCATCTGACTCAAAAGAATCCAGTGGGGATTCAAGATTTTCTTCTCACAAGGGCAAGGGAAAGAGGCACCATAGGGATAGCTCTTGAGATGAATTTAAGAAGGCCTAACCTCCTCCATTTGATGGCGAGGTAAACAATAGACAAGAGGTTGAATCTTGGCTTCTTGGGATAAAGAAGTACTTCCAAGTTTAGGATTATTTGGGAAACATGAAGGCAAGGGTTTCCATATTCAATCTGAATGGAAGGGAATCCATTTGGTGGGAGCACTTCAAGCAAGTAAAGAGGATAAGTGAAAGGAGACTTAAGTGGAAACAGTTCAATAAGTATTTCAAGAAGAAATACCCCTCTGACAGGTATTAAGGAGTTCCATGAGCTGAGATTGGGACAGTAGACCATGTAAGAGTATGAAAATAAGTTCTTGGAATTGTTGAGGTATGTCAGGTACATCAAAGATGAAAAAATGAAGATCCATCTTTTTCTGAGTGGATTTCCTTAGTCTTACAAAGATAGAATTGAGTTTTATGAACCTAGAACTCTTGAAGAAGCAATAAGGAAGGCTAAGTATTTCTATGAGCAAAGCAAAGGTAAACCTGATTATCATAAGACATGGAAGGACAAAAAGAATGAGATGTATGACCAAAGAAAGAAAGGTTTCAGACCTTCTAACTTTGGGAATCAGCAGAAGCAACCGTCACAAGCTAAGAAGCAACTAGCCAAAGTGATGGGAGAGAAGCCTATAGATCCACAGTGGAATAGGGGACCACTCCAATGTTGGAAATGTGGAGGACCCCACATGCGTAGGAATTGTCCACTTGAGAATGAGAGTATAAGGCCATATTACAACATTCAAGAAGTAGAAACAATGGGTTAAGTAGCAAGGGTCGTCCCTAGGATTTATGCAGCACTGGAGGACCGCCAGGTAGATCACCAGTCAACTGTGGTTGAAGTTGCAGGTAAGATTATTGAGCAATTTGTTTCTATTTTGATTGACCCTTGTTATACTCACATTTACATTACCCCTAGAGTAGTGGAGTTTTGTGCTTTTAAGAAAGTAAAGCATAGAAAATCTTGGTTAGTTGAGCTAGCCACTGGAAATAAGAGAAAGGTTAGTGAAGTGGTAGATAAGTGTCCATTGGTTATGAATGGATTGGTCACTTCTGTAGATATGAATGTTCTACCACTTGGTTCCTATGATGTTCTCATTGGAATGGATTGGTTAGTGTTGGGGCTCGAACCTTGAAGGTCCTTAATTTTGGCAACTCCGTGGTTTTGGTGCGAAGCTTGTAAGCGGAGTTACGGTCCAAAATAGTCTTAGGGGCTTCAGGGTTGGGTCGAAGCCCCTCTTTTTGTAAATGTCCCTGGTCTTTGGGTACCCATGGTTTAAGCCCATGGTATTGTAATAGTGCACTTGTATAAATAGGTACTTATGTAAAGGAGTAAAAAAAAGCTTTGTGTTATGATAATGATGTGATGCGAAGAAGCTAAGGTCTATTTTTGGGTTTAAGGTTAAGTCCTAAATGAGTGCGTGCACAACCTCTACAGCTGAGTGCACAGTTTTGGGTTGTTGAGAAGATTTGCAGCTGAGTGCACAGATCAAAACTGTAGTGTTTTGTAAATTGTTGAATATAAACGCAGTTCTGTGGACGTAGCCCCTACACTCGGGGTGAACCACACATATCTTGTGTTGTGGTGGTTATTTTTATTTTGTTTCTGTTATGTTTTATGCATTTGATAAGTGGATGAATGATAAAGTAAGATAAATTGCTAAGTATTAACTTCATCGTGAATTCCCAGTTAAGGGTTAAGCAAGAGACTATCTTTTTATCTAAACTGCAAAGCTATTTAAGTGAATGTCGAAGCTTTGTATTGCATAATTATTCTTTGTTAATGATAAAGGTACAGTAATATCACTCTTTCACCTGCAGAAACCTAATTTTGTGGCACCACCTAGCTGTTTCGGGTGAGACTGCAACCTACTCGCAGGTTGTTGCCGAAAGGGCCAACTCTGTGGGTCTGTTTGTTGGTGCGAAGATAAAAGCATAAGAACCCGGGTCTGTCCCATCCGCCCAACAAATTGGTTCCGTTGTCGGTTGAACCAGTATCTGCTTCAAGAGGGATCTACGTCGTACTTGGAGGGATGTGTTTTGGAGGCCCTCAGTAAAATAAATCAGTGTCTGGGTTGAAGATACTTATTTGAAATTTGCTGAACAAGAGAATAAGGACCCTCGTTGTAGCTTAGACGCCTTCTTGCAAAGGTACGTTTTTACTGATATTTATGAAATTTTCTTTGCTAGTATCCACATAGAATTGCACCTGTGGTTATCCAGGTTGACAGAAAGAAAGACAAACTTCAAAGAAGATCAGTCTCCCGACTAGAACCCAGAAAGAATTAAGCTATTGAAAAGTGTGAACAACGCAGTATCAAGAGTTGTTGACTTCTGGACAACGTGAACCCTTGAAGCATTTGTGACGGAGTTTGCCATCGACACAAATACTTCTTTCAGCAAAGCAGAAAGATAGTTTTTCAAAGGACCAAGGGGTAAGTAACTGAATTCATTAAGTCTGAAAATTAAAATGCTCTTGGCTGAGAAAGGCATATTGCTTATCCAATCAGATTGCTAGATTTATTGCTACTAACCTATGTTTGGAAGCGAAAGTGACTTCGACGAGCAAAGTGGTTTGCTTCACAATGGTAAAAGATACAAGCTAAGAACTCTTGGATCATATATCCTAGGCCAGAATACCAATTACACCTCATTAAGTCCAGAAGAATCTGAATCTGACGAAACCCCTTTTGTTGGAAACCCTCCTATAACTCCACAGCAAAGATCTGTTATCCCTGAGAACCCTTCGTAGTCTGAAAGTAACCCTAGCCCGAGTAGTCCTGTCGCAGGTCAGTCTACCTCAATAAGTTCCCTTCCTCCTGTTACCAATATTCCTCCTCCTCCTCCCCCTCCTCCTCCCCCTCGATCCACTATGGCCCATGTGAATGATGATATCAAGCTCCCAATCTTTAAAGGAACCGGATCAAAGGATCTAGAGAAGTTTTGGTTCTTATGCGAAGCTATTTGGACTGCTAAGAATATTATGGATCAAAATACAAGAAGAGCGTAGCTGGTCACCTCTTTTAGAGATCGATCTTTGACCTGGTTTATGAAGTTTTCCAGTACTTAGAACCATACCTTGGCTGATATTAAAAAAGCAATGATCAAATAATTCAAGAAGCCTAAATCGGAGTCACAGTGTATAAATGAACTGAAAGAAATTCAGCAGAAGCGAGGTGAATCGGTTTGGGACTTTGATCAGAGGTTCGAGGTTTTGTTGGATCAAGTTAGTTTCACTATTGGACTAGAACAACATAAAGAATGGTTCATTGCAGCACTATTGCCTCATATCAGGACTCCACTTATGCAACAGAAGGTTTCTGATCAGCAAGAGGCGTTGGAAATTGCTATGAAACTTGAAACAGCTCCTGTTGGGGATAATTCTGGAATAGCCCAGATATAGGCACAGTTAGCAGAAATGGATTTGGAGCTTCGCGACATGAAAAAAGGGAAATCTATTCAAGAAGAGGTTTGGTGTACATGATGTAAGATAGAAGGTCATGACAAAGAACAGTGTCCTGCATTAAGAAATTATTTGAATACTGGTGCACCGAACCCATTTAACCCTACTGTCCTATATTATGAGATCTATAGAACAATTGGCCAGCATCAACCTGAAGATTGCTATCTGCTGTAGAGATATGTTCAAGTACCTAAGAATCCCTATTGCAAGTTCAGTAAGTCATTTGGACACAATGAAGACAAATGTCGCAGCTTTGACCTCATGAGAGAGCGAACCTATGATGCTTATAGGGTACAAACCGATGCACAAGGCAATGATGGATATGGTTACCATGGTGGTACACCAGGTCGAGGTCATTTCAGAGGTCGTGGTCGTGGTGGTATTCTTGGAAGAGGATGGGGCCAGATTATTTGCTATAACTATAATTAGGTAGGTCATGTAGCTAGAGAATGTCAAAACCCAACTACGACATGTCAATATTGCAGAGCAGTAGATCATGTGATTGAGCAATGCCCATAGTTGATAGCCAAGCTACAAGAAAGAAATGGCACTCCTACTCAGAATGTTCAAATGATTGCTGTAGAGAAAAGACCTGTCCCAGCCCTTAACATTGTTACAAGGAGTGGAACTACGACGCAGGTGAAAAATAAGGGGAAACAACCTGACGAGGCTTGGGTCCGTAAGACCCCAGAGAAAATTCCAGCCTTCGATGTTGGAAGAGAAAAAGGAACATTTATGGAAGCTAAAAAAGACTTTCATGATCCAAGAACATCAGTAGCAACTACGCAACAGCATCAACAGCAGTTACAGTTTCAAGAAGCTTCACCGGATCAAGTAATTACACTGACATCATTTTTACAGATTTGTATGAAGCTATTAAGAAATCAGAATGCTTTGAACAAGTTACAGAAAGTTATTGAGTCTTGCACACCTCAGTGAAGCTCTGATAGAGGAAAAACTATTAATAGAGTTAGAAGGACTAGAAGAGAAATGAGATTGCATGCTCTGATAGGAGATTATGACATGACTGATATCATTTTAGACCTGGGATCAGAAGTGAATGTCCTAACTAAGCATCCATGGGAACAAATGGGAAAACCTATGCTTGAATGGTCCCCTATATAGTTGAGATTAGCCAATTAGTAGAAGATTATGCCCTTGGGAAGATTCCCTAGTGTACCAGTCGATATTGATGGAGTCAGTACCTTAGCATATTTCATTAGAGGAATTTTGGGGTCTAAAATGGGCCTCCTAAGGAAAATAATAAAATAATAGTTAAAATAATAAAATTAATTTTGGAGGAAGAAAGAAAAAAACTACTTTTTGTGTTCGTATTTTCGACATATCTCCCTGTGTTCTTACTCAAATTTCGATCGAGGGAGCTCGTTGGATGTGGAATTTGATTTCGCATCCAACGAGTACCCACACTGCATACTTTTGACGGACCCCGCAACCCAAAAAACAAGAAATACCTGAAAAAATGTGATGATGATGTCATCATCACATTTTTTCAGGTATTTCTTGTTTTTGGGGTAGCGGGGTCCGTCAAAAGT
>LPNX011171394.1:67221-203768 GCA_001517045.1 Pseudotsuga menziesii
TCATTGAAATAATTGATGATAGCAACCCCTATCCAGCATTGCTGGGAATTGAATGGGGACTAGACAATCATGCAGTAATCAACCTTAAGAATAGACAGATGACTTTTGAAGGAAAAGGCTTGAGAGTCATAGTACCGTTGGAACCTTCTCAAGGAGAAAGGTATACAAAGCCAGTCAGAGATGAAGATCATGATGTTTTGGATCATATTTACAACATCATAGCTAAAGAAGAAGACTATGTTAATCCTACTGCTGAAGGTATAATGGATTGGTAGTGTGATAGTTCTTGCATGACTGATTCAGACGAAGGCCTAGAGAATTGGCAGAATCGACTTTATGAGCTACATGGACATCGATGTGCAAGAATTGCTAAGTCTATCAGATGGGTTGGCTCGCAGACAAGAATATTACCTACTTTTGATGGCTTGACAGACCCAAAATATTTTATTGTACAATTCTCAGAGCAAGTACCAAATTCATAGAAAATGGAGACTCTCGATTCAGTATTCAGAGCCACAACTTCCAGATGGTGGAATGGTCATAAAAAGTATATTCATAGTTGGAGAGCTTGTCAAAATTTTCTTCGCCTGAGATTCATGGATCAACCTCAGGAGGTACAAAGCATATTTAATGGTAAGATTATCCCTCAAGAACATTTGGAGCAGTGTTATGAAGCATGGAAGCATGTATCTTGTGAAGAATGGGTACATAGGTTTGTACACACTCTAGAACCTGTAGCAAAGAACCGGTATGCGGAGGTGGAGCTTCGCCATGGTACTATAAGTTGGGTTAGCCTTGCTGATAGTTTTGTGCTCACATTTTCTATTACTGAGGGTTGCCCTGATTTGGACGTAGCTTTTAGCTTGATCCATACTAAGGTGTTTGATGATAAAGAAATAGCCGAGTACCAACCTAATTGGAAGGAACAAGAAGATAATGCAGTAGAATGCTATAACCTTGCCATTGATGAAGATGACGACCCTCGCAACATTAATATTCCTGAGTCAGAAGGACATTGCAAAGTACATGGACCAGCAGTCAAATCACCTGAAGTAACTCATCCCTTGAAAACAAGTAAAGTAAACATTGGATCAGAAGCAATGCCTAAGTACGCTACCATTGGAGATTATTGGGACGAATAAATGGTGAGCAAAGTGACTGAACTCCTCCATGAGTATCAGGACTTATTTCCGACGAAGTTCTCGAAAATGAAAGCTATCCTTGGTGATATAAGAGTGATAAAAATACCTTTGAAAGCTGATGCGAAGCCTGTGAAGCAACGCCCTTATAGGCTGAACCCTAAGTATAAAGAAAAAGTCAGGATGGAGCTAGATAAGATGCTCACTGCAGGAATCATTGATCTTGTCGAAGAGTCTGAATGGGTCAGCCCTATGGTGGTACAAGAAAAGAAGACCAAGGGAGAAATCAGAATCTGTGTTGATCTGAGGAAGCTGAATGATGCATGTTTACATGATCCTTTTCCTACTCCCTTTACAGATGAAGTTTTAGACAATGTCGGAGGTCAAGAAGTGTATTCTTTCATTGATGGATTTTCAGGTTACCATCAGATCAGAATTGCTCTGGAGGATCGTCATAAAACAACCTTTGCTACAAAAATGGGATCTTTTCAGTATACTATTATGCCCTTTGGATTGAAGAATGCACCTGCTATATTTTCCAGAGTAGTCATATCTGCATTTAAGGAATTTATTCATAAGTTCTTGGAATTTTACTTTGATGATTGGACTATCTTTGGTTTATTGAAAGATCATATAGCTAGTTTAAGACTTATGATGGACAAGTGTAGACAGCATCAGATTTCCTTGAACCTGAAGAAGTGTCTCTTCTGTGCACCTTTTGGAATTCTGCTAGGTCACATTGTATAAAAGCAAGGATTGATGGTGGATCCTGCGAAGATAGCCATTATTGTGAACTTTCCACCTCCGAAGTCTGTTAAGAAACTTCGCACTACACTTGGTCATACTGGATATTACAGGAAATTCATTAAAGGATATGCTCAGATTACAGCCCCTATGGAAAAGAAATTGAAGAAAGATATTAAGTTTGAGTGGACACCTGAATGTCAGGAAATCTTGGATATTTTGAAAGAAAAGATGCTAACTGCCCCTATCTTAGTATTCCCTAACTGGAGTAAGGAGTTTCATGTTCATGTCGATGCATCTTCCATTGCTTTAGGTATAGTATTGGCTCAGTCAGGTGAAGGTAATATTGATCACCCTATTGCTTTTGCAAGTAGAAAATTGTCCACAGCAAAAAAGAATTATACTACAACAGAACGAGAAGGTCTAGCTATGGTTTATGCCTTGCAGAAATTTTGACATTATTTGTTAGGATCTCATTTTAAGATGTTCACTGACCATTCTGCTTTGAAGTATTTGGTTAAAAATCCTGTGTTAGGTGGAAGGATATGCAGATGGCTGATTTTTTTTTAGGAGTATGACTTTGAGATCATAGTTAATCTAGGAAGACTTAACCTGGGGCCTGACCACTTGTTGAGGCTCGAGTCAGGAGAAGAGCCCACTAGTTTGGACGAAGGTCTTCCTGATGCCCAGTTGTTTACCATCTAGATGGTTGATGACTATTTTTAGGATATTGTTCAGTACTTGTCTATAGGTTTTGCACCCTCTGAGATGACAACACAGCAGAAGAAGTAGTTGGTGGTTAAAGCAGCTGAATTTACCTTGATAGCAGGACAACTATATAAGATGGGACCAGAAGAAATACTACGCAGATGTGTCCTGGAGCATGAAAAGCCATTGATTCTGGCTAAGGCACATTCTGGAGTAATAGGAGGTCATTATGCAGGAAAAGCTATGCCACAGAAGATTCTGACAGCTGGATTGTGGTGGCCTATGATTCATAAGGATGCAAGAGAGTATTGCCACAGCTATGATATCTATCAGAGGACAGGACAACCATCCAGGAGGGATGAGATGCCTCTGGCTCCACAGGTAACTTTACAAGCATTTGACAAGTGGGCTATTGATTTTCTTGGACCAATCAATCCCCCTGCAAAAAAATATGGAGCAAGATACATTATTACAGCAACTGATTACCTTACTCATTGGGCCGAAGCTCAACCAGTCAAGGACTGTAGCGTTGCTACAGCTGCGAAGTTCATATTTGATAATATCTTGTCGAGGTTTGGGTGTCCTAGAATTCTTATAAGTGATTAAGGATCACATTTTCTGAATAATACTATTGAAGCATTGACTGGAGAATTTCAAGTATATCATCAGAAGAGTACTACCTACCATCCTCAAGAAAATGGAACTGTCGAAGCCTTTAACAAGATTCTTGAGCACGCTCTGACGAAGGTTTGCAATGTTAACAGAAATGATTGGGATCTTAGAATTCCAGCAGTATTATGGGCTTATAGAACCACTTGCAAGAAGTTGACAGGCCACACACCTTTTAGGCTGGTATATGGACAAGAAGAAGTTATGCACATGGAGTACATTGTTCCTAGCCTTAGAATACCTGCCTTCACAAAGATGGATGATTCAGCCGTGTTGAATGAAAGGCTGGCGAAGATACTGGAACTAGAAGAAGACAGTTTCATTACAGGTTTCCAGCAGCAAGTACAGAAAGCTAGAGAAAAATTATGGCATGATAGACACATTAAGAAGAAGCATTTTCAGAATGGTGATCTTGTGCTCTTGTACGACAGTAAATTCATTAAGTTCCCAGGTAAGTTCAAGACACATTGGAAAGGACCATACATAGTTCAGAAAGTTACCGATGGTGGTGCACTTTAGTTAGCTAAATTGAATGGAGAAATTTTTCCCTCCATGGTGAATGGAAGTAGATTAAAGAAGTACAAGGACGGGCCTGTACCCCCTGATCAGAAGTAATAGCAAGAAGAAGAGTCTAAGTACCAAGAACAATTGCAATTGGGTACTAGACTATAATGAATTTGTTCTTAGAGAGCTTCGGTAGATTGTTGGAAAATTTACGAAGTGTCGAAGGTTGTGGAAGAAATTCTGTCATGGGTCGAAGCTTGTGTTAGGATGTGTCGAAGTTCCATATTGTCTCGAAGGTCCTTATTGTGGTGAAGCTGAAATTAGTGGTTGTGCCAAAGAAGAAAGGTGTGTCGGAGCTTAAAATGCGATCGTTGGAAAAAAATCATATTTGGTGGTGCCAGTACATTAACTGCATTAACTTCCTGTATTGATGAGATTTTGGTCGAATCCACAGTCATATTTGGGAAATCTAGCGCCGTTTGGACAAGATCTACCACCGCTCGATCAGATTTGGTGTCTTTACTATACAGTTATGGCAGAGTTGGTCGTTGGATCCTATAAGAAGACACCCATGCCTGTGAATTTCGCATTACGTATTTTCTTGAGTTTCACAGTTGAGTCCATGTCAGCTGATCGCGTAGTCCAGCAATTGTTGAGAGATTTCAGAAAGAGGGGTCTGCAGAACTTTATGAGGAACTCACCTGCATCTGCACCTTGCGAAGAGACTCCCCCAACGCCGAATCAACCGATGCAGACATGATCTAACAAAAATAAGTTTAAGGAAGAAGTTCTCTCTAAGTGGAATGAAGAAATGCACACACCATCAAGAAAGACACCGAAGGATCCCGGGATTTAGATGAATCCTCTTGGTTCGGCAGAGCTCCCACGTGAAGATTTCGAAGACTTCGGTGAGGAGGAGAACGTTCCACCGCAGCGTCCACCATATATCCCACATGTTCAACAAGGAGTTAAGCCACCTTGACGGACAGTCAAGTTCACGTTACTCACCCCTTTGCTGCCACAGGGTGTGAAGTTGGTTGGAACGATGACAGGAAGAGTAGATTGGCTCAAGTACGCAGACCACAATACGAATGATCATGAGAAGTTTCTATAGTTTGCACCTGGGAAATACTTGCACTCCGTCCATTATCTAGAGGTTGGAACGACGTTACTTGAAGTAAAACAGTGGGCTGCTGGCTTGTTGAAGATGCTGAATGTCCCCCACTTTGGTCACAGCCCGTAAGTTACCGTGGTGGTTAAGCAGTTATTTGCGTTGGTGCATGATGGGCACCTATGGATAGGAAACCAGAGAATTGCTATTGATGGAGAGCTGATTTATAGGATTACGGGCTTTCCGAAGGAAGGGCCTAATCCTGGGATTGAATTTGTTGGAAAGCATGAAGATACAAAGCTGGCGCATCACATTAAGGACCGCTTCGGTTTGACAAAAGGAAATCGAGGGTATCAAACATCGACTATTCGGCACCAGAACATTCGCTACGCCACAGAGATCTTAGCATGCAAATTAATGAGGGAGTGCAGACCTAATGAAGTACCTGCCCCGATTGTCAGTATTGCTGTGAACTATACCGAAGGATACAGATACAAATGGATAGAATACATTGCTAGAGAATTCCTTGCAGATGTCTGCAATGCACAGGAGAAAGGTAGAGCCTTTCATTATTCATGGTTGTTAGTTCTTATTGCACTGGTAGGATGGAGAGAACCTACCGAGGAAAAGTTTGTTGATTTGCCTCTGGAGATGCTTGGCACAGCAAGGTATGCATCTCTTTGGATTTCACAGGATAAGGACTTGCAGCAGATGACGAACTACGTGTTCGCCTACTATTCACTGAATATTACAGTTGAGTTCCTGAAAACACCGCAGCTCCGTAATGAGCTATTTTCTCAGTATACTGGAGTGGCCAAATTCAAGGCTGATATGCATAATGTCTTCATCCAGGCCCGCACAGATAACAAAAATACATGGTGGAAGTTACCATACATGGTGAACCAGGAAGACATCCTCGCAGTAGTTCAACAGTGGCCGAATGAATGGCTGAAGGATGCAGGAACAAGGCCCAACATACCAGTCCCTCCTGTAACAGATATGGGCATAGGTCCTAGTCTTCCACAGCAGAATGACCCACTAGAAGAGAGCAAAGAACAAGATGAGTTACAGTAGAATGAAGGTGACCATGGTGGAGATGATGGAGCTGATGGAGAAGAAGAAAACCAAGAATCAGTCAAGACCATTTCAGACTCTAATTGCCTAGATAAGCACAAGTCCCCAGAAGTGGAGGAAGTTACTAAGCCTCAGCCCAGAAAGAAAACTAAGGCGTCGAAGGGCAAGAATATCATCGAAGAGCCCGCTTTGACGTTTGAAGAGCTTTATTAGGCTCTGACGAAGTCTACATAGGTATTATCCAGCAAATGGGTAGAGTTTGAAGCTAAACATCTTGATGTGCTCACTGGCGTAGCACAGTGAATTTCAAAACTTAAGGCGTTATTAGAAAGAACAACAACTGGCACTGCAGCAAGCAGTGCCCCAGTAGGCACGCAGCTAGATACTAGACAATGGCCAGCCAGAAACAACAGAGGACAAGTACCAAGTGTAGCTCTTACAATACCTAACGTAGCATCTCAATCGCAGATAAGCATGATAGTTGAGATAGATTACACTAAGTTTTCTATGCCAGAGCTGCATCTTTGTCAATTGGCACTCATGAAGGAGATTCGAGAATGAGATAGATACACACACATGCAGTTAGAGAATACCATGAAGCAGAGTGAGAGCCTCGAAGCACAATTTAAAGAAGCTGAATAGAAGAAGAGGGAAACAGAAAAAAGGTAGGCTACACTAGCGCGAGTGTTGGATGAGGCATCTCGAAGTCTCCCTAACTTCGACATGTAGGCTAAAGAAGAACCAGAGCAAAGAATAGTAAAGCTGAAAGACTATGCACAACAGTCTAGAAGCCAGATAGAGAAGATGAAATCAGAACATGAGGCCCAGATTGCGGAGCTTCAGCTTCGCCTCATTCTTGAGAGTCCACCAGAGGTCAGGGAACAACGTCTCAGACATATTCAGGCCTCAGCAACGAAGATCTCAAATCTTGTAAGTAGTGCATCAAAGCTACTAGATGAAAGTGTCAAGGCCTGGACAAACTTGCAGGAAAACCTAGAAATAGAAAAGTTGCAAGAAACCATCAAGCAGCGACAGACAGAGCTGGATGCAGTAAAAGTAGAAATTAAGACATTGCCTCCTATGCAGAAGATGATTAAGGTAAAGCATAGTAATGGGCTCCAACAAGAAATTAATTCTTGCAGAAGAAAAGAAACACTGTTAGTGAGATCTGTGTAGCCCCTCATTAACAAGGCCTTGGATTTGAGCACTGCTGCAGACAACCAGTTCAAAGTCTTGAAGGAGTATGATGCGTTTGCACAGGAAAAGGCCAACGAAGCATCTGCAGCAACATTGCAGGAGATAGTGGAGAAAGAGCAAGTAGTCAAAGATATCATGTGTAGCCTCAACAAGCAGTTTACTATCTTCGCCAACAAGATTCTTGCACTTGAAAAGCAGTAGAGTGTCCCAGGATGGGACACTAGTGAGTCTTAGGGGCCTATTGGGGCTCAGAACTTGAAGGTCCTTAATTTTGGCAACTCCGCGGTTTTGGTGCGAAGCTTGTAAGCGGAGTTACGGTCCAAAATAGTCTTAGGGGCTTCAGGGTTGGGTCAAAGCCCCTCTTTTTGTAAATTTCCCCCGATTTTTGGGTACCCATGGTATTGTAATAGTGCACTTGTGTAAATAAGCACTTATGTAAAGGAGTAAAAAAAAAGCTTTGTGTTATGATGATGATGTGATGCGAAGAAGCTAAGGTCTATTTTTGGGTTTAAGGTTATGTCCCAGCTGAGTGCGTGGACAACCTCTGCAGCTGCGTGCGCAGTTTTGGGTTGTTGAGAAGATCTGCAGCTGCGTATGTAGATCAGAACTGTAGTGTTTTGTAAATTGTTGAATATAAACGTAGTTCTGTGGACGTAACCCCTACACTGGGGGTGAACCACGTATATCTTGTGTTGTGGTTGTTCTTTTTATTTTGTTTCTGTTATGTTTTTATGCATTTGATAAGTGGATGAATGATAAAGTAAGATAAATTGCTAAGTATTAACTTCGCCGTGAATTCCCAGTTAAGGGTTAAGCAAGAGACTGTCTTTTTATCTAAACTACGAAGCTATTTAAGTGAATGTCGAAGCTCTGTATTGCATAATTATTCTTTGTTAAGGCTAAATGTATAGTAATATCCCTCTTTCACCTACAGAAACCTGATTCTGCGGCACCCCATAGCTGTTTCGGGTGAGACTGCAACCTGCTCATAGGTTGTTGCTGAAAGGGCCAACTCTGTGGGTCTGTTTGTTGGTGCGAAGATAAAAGCATAAGAACCTGGGTCTGCCCCATCCACCCAACATTTAGAATCTCACAGGGTAAATCTTGACTGTTACAATAAGACTTTCAAATGCATGGATGAAGAAGCGAGCCTAGTAGTGGTAAAAGGTATTCCAAAGGTGATTTCAGTAAGGCAGGTTTTAGGAATGCAATTGAAGAAGTTCTATAGGAAAGGTTTCCAGTTGTATGTAGCTCATATTCTAAAGGCAACAGGGGATGAAACTCCTAGGTTGGAGGACTTTCATGTGTTGCAAGAATTCATGGATGTGTTTCCTGATGATATTCTAGGGCTTCCTCCAAAGAGGGACATTGATTTCACAATTGAACTTGTACCAGGAGTAGCACCAGTTTCCAAGACACCCTACAGAATGAGTACACCTGAGATGCAACTGCAAGAATTGTTGGAGAAGAAGTGTATCAATTCGAGTGTGTCTCCTTGGGGAGCACCAGTTTTGTTTGTAAAGAAGAAAGATGGCACACTCAAGTTGTGTATTGATTACAAACAGCTGAAAAAAGTCACCGTGAAGAATAAATACCCATTTCCTAGGATTGATGACCTCTTTGACCAAATAAGAGGAGCAAAGGTATTTTCCAAGATTGCCTTGAGGTTTGATTACCATCAGGTGAGAATCAAGGATGAAGACATTCATAAGAAAACCTTCAGAACAAGGTATGGACATTATGAGTTTGTAGTGGTACCATTTTGTCTCACAAATGCGCCAGGTACATTTATGTGCCTTATGAACAATATCTTCAGTAGGTATTTGGACAAGTTTGTTCTTGTTTTCCTTTATGACATTCTTATTTACTCTAAGAATGAGGAAGAGCATGAAGATAATTTGAGACTGACATTGCAATTGCTTAGGGAACATAAGCTGTATGCAAAGCTAAGCAAGTGTGACTTCTATAGAGATAGAATTCAGTATTTGGGTCACATTATCTCAGAAGAGGGTATATCTATGGACGCTGAAAAGATTTAAGCCATTATGAATTGGCCAACTCCAAGAAATGTGACAGATGTAAGATCTTTTATGGGACTTGCAGGATACTACGGGAGATTCATTGAAGGATTCTCCAAACTTGCACATGACATCACTTCTTTACAAAAGAAGGGGATAAGTTTGAATGGACATCGAGGTGTGAAGAAAGATTCCAACAGTTGAAAAATATTCTCACTGGTGCACCAGTCTTGCAAGTTGCATATACAGAGAAAGATTTTGTGGTGTGTACTCATGGATGCAGACAGGGGCTTGGAGGAGTCCTTGTGCAAAACAACCACGTGATATGTTATGAATCAAGAAAGTTGAAGGAACATGAGAAAAAATATGCCACTCATGATCTAGAGCTTGCAACCATAGTACATGCTCTCAAGATGTGGAGGCATTACTTGATGGGCAGAATATTTGAGCTAAGGACAGACCATTGTGGTCTGAAGTATTTGTTTGATCGACCTACTCTGAATGCTAGGAAAGAGAGATGGCTGGAGTTTTTATGTGAGTTTGATTTTGAAATCAAGCACATAAAGGGAAAATAGAATAAGGTAGTTGATACACACAACAGAAGGGTGCAGGAAATGCATGTGGCATCTCTTAGTATTTGCCAGTCATATTTGAGGCAGCAAATTGTTAATCATATTGTTGGAGATGAGTTGTGTGAGCAAGTAAAAGACAAATTGCAGCAGCAAAGTCTTGAGAAGAGTTATGAGGGATATAAATTGGAAGAATATGGACTTATTACTTATAAAGGAAGAATTTATATTCCAAATGTAGTAGAGCTGAGGAGAGTTGTTATGGATGAAATCCATCAAGCTCCATATTCTGGTCACCCAGGATATCAGAAGACAATTGCTACAACAAGAAAATAATACTTTTGGCTAGTAATGAAAAAGGACATGGATGAATATATTTCAAGGTGCATGAAATTTCAGCAGGTAAAGGTTGAGCATTAATGCCCATTAGGTTTATTGCAGCCTTTGCCAGTTCAAGAATGGAAATGGGAAGTTATTTCCATGGATTTCATTACAGGATTGTCAATGACTTGGAGACAACATGATTCCATCATGGTTGTGGTGGACAAGTTGACAAAAGTAGCACATTTTAGATCGGTTAAGTCTACGCATAAGACTGATGGCATTGCAAATATCTTCATGAAGGAGATTTTCAAATTGCATGGATTGCCTAAGGGAATAGTCTTTGATGGAGATTTCAAGTTCACTTCCAATTTTTGGAAGGGGTTGTTTGAATATTTGGGTACAAATTTTAACTTCAGCACTGCCTACCATCCTCAAACTGATGGGCAGATAGAGAGAGTTAATAAAGTGCTTGAATACATGCTTCACATGTATGTGATGGACAAACCAACCAAGTGGGAATATTACTTACACTTGGTAGATTTTTCTTATAACAATGGACAGCAAGAATCCTTGGGGATGCATCTGTATGAAGCTTTGTATGGCAGAAGGTGTAGGACACCAGTGACTTGGGATAATCCAGTGAATAGGGTTGTGCTTGGTCTTAAATTTCTCAAGGAGATGGAGCAAGAAGTTGTAAAGATCAGGAAGAATTTGAAAGCAGCTCAAGACAGACAGAAAAGATATGCAGATAAGAATAGGATGAACAGAGAATTTAGTGTTGGGGATCATGTTTACCTCAGAGTGAGGGAAAAGAAGAGTTCCTTGAAACTTGGAAGTTGTGCCAAGTTGTCACCTAAATATTATGGGCCATTTGAAGTGCTTGAAATAACAGGGCCAGTTGCATATAGACTTGCATTTCTTGTTGGCACTAGGGCTCATAATGTTTTTCATGTTTCTTTGCTTAAGAAATATGTACATGATCCTAACCATGTGATCAATTGGGATGTGATTCAGGTGGAACCCGAGGGAGAATTCCAAATCGAGCTAATGCGCATCCTCGACAGGAAGGTCACCATGCTCCGAAGCTGAACGATAGGGTAGGTAAAGGTGAAATGGGAGCACTACGGTCCTTAAGAGGCTACGTGGGAGCTGGAGGATGCCATACGATTGGCACATCCATTTTTTTCAATTCTGCAGAACACTCAGGTGATACCAGTGTAGCATTTTGTTCAATTTTGTAAAGCACTCAAGACAATGTTATTGAAGGGGAAGGGGAATGTAACACCTTGATTTTGACCTTGTTTGCATTAAAATGTATATGATGCATATATTGTAATTAATCGTGGCATGGAGCTAAAGGCAAAATCCTCACCATCAATTTGGTTGTTTTATGTTTCGGCAATTAAAATCGTTGCCGATTGTATATCGTGCTATCCAGCACATATTAATTCTAGCATCATGTAAACATGCATTTTAATTAAAAATGAACCCCAAACAGCTATGTCAATGAAACCATAATGAAAAGGGCATGATTTTCCTAAGGATAGGGAGGGAAATTATTTAACCCTTGGGGCCTATTATCACTCCAGGAAACTCCTCTAGGCTATAGCTCAAGGATGCCTGGTAAATTACAATGTTTTTAGGGTTTTCTAATATGGATCAAGTCAAGTGACCTATATAACCTTCCACTCTCAAGACATGCATGAAACTCACTCAATTACAAGGGTTTTAGTTGCAATCCTTCAAAAGTTGACAATAAGGTGTAGGGATGGAGAAGTCATCAGGCTGGAAGATTTACATACAAAATAGATGCATATAAATGGTTAAATACTAATAAGGATGGTACTTATAAATCAAATCACATTAACACACCAATAGGATGACAGCTATTAGTTATTAATCAACCTGAAAGTAACCTAAATACACATTTAGGAATAAGTACAGTAAAGACAGAGATGAAGGATGAACAAATCATAAAAAAAGAGCTTATATTCAAGAATGAGCAAAATGAGAAGCTGACAATAGTATAGGATTATAAATCGCCAAAGTCAAACCCTTTTCATAAAAATAGTCTTAGGCTTTATATCCTTTTACAAAATATACAAATCCTAAAACCCTGGATCTATTTTTACAAAAATAAACAAAGTAATTGTTTTTTGCAAATTAGGGTTTGAAACCCTACCTAACTACTTGTCTAACTATAATGAATATTTAGTTCACTGAATGAATATTAAATAACTGAAGCAATTACTGGTGATCACTGCTGCTGGTTCTCTACCAGTTAAACCACTGATTTCCTTTTTGCAGCTACGGATGGGGTCTTTTAGCGCTGTTATGTCATAGTGGATCTCACATGGACAATTTCTAATGCTTCCCTCAGTGCATTTTATCTTTAGACTACGTCCATGAACCATCTGTAGTTTCCCAAAACTAGTATTGTATGCCAAAACTTTCCTTTAAGATTCTGTCCGCTTTCGGTGGTTAAAGGGATAGTCTATCGGAACCATTAGCTGCTAAAAATGGCGCTTTCGGTGGCTAATGAACTGCCCCATTGTCTGCCTAAGCCACTGAAAGCATTTTTTTACAAAAAATATTAGGTTTTCATCAAAAATGTCTTTTCAGGCCAGTTGGCTCAGCATTCCTCTTTTGCAGGCTTCGTGCTAGGGGTGTTAACAGTGCCTTGGCTAGCTTCAAGAGGCTGGAGACTAACTGCTGCTTCAGCTAGGGTTTCTAGGGTTTGCTTTGGCTTCCTTCAGCTGTAGCCTTTGGATCCTAACCATCCTGTATAGTCTAGTGTTTTCCTTCAAGTATCTTGTGTTCATCCTTTTCGAGAAAATGTATCTTTCTCTCTTCTCCAAGTAGGACTTGTGCAGTAG
Organism: Pseudotsuga menziesii; assembly: GCA_001517045.1. Taxonomy (NCBI): domain Eukaryota; kingdom Viridiplantae; phylum Streptophyta; class Pinopsida; order Pinales; family Pinaceae; genus Pseudotsuga; species Pseudotsuga menziesii. The sequence goes on from LPNX011171394.1 coordinate 80,155, forward strand.
CTTGTTTCTCCTAGTCAATGTCTCATTATTTATCTTTAGTTCTCTTTCCAAGATCTCCATTTCATAAACCTTCCTCTGTAGTAGATTGATCTTTTTACTTCTAGGCCTACTGGAGGAATCCCTTTCTGTTGGTTCCTCTTGCTCCTATGGTGTGGGGGATGGATATGCTTCAGACATGGTATAATTTGTAGAGATAAGGTTGCATCCTCTTCTTTTTCTTCCTCAAAATATGAATAGGGTATGTTTAAGACATTCTCACGGTGTGCTTCTGCCTCCTAACCTTTCTCACTAAAGTCCAAATTCCTTTTTTCATTCTTGGTCTTGGACGAGGAGGGAGGTTGTTCTGTTGCTACAGCTGGAAAAATGGCCCTCCTTCTTCTTCTCCCACTCCTCGGTGTGCTGGATTTCTTGGAAGGAGACTTCCCTTTCTCCTCTGGTTGAAGGCATGTCTCAAAGCCATTCCAAAATAGAAAATAAGGCCAAGCCATATTCCTTTTCTTCAACAACTCCTGGACCAATAGCTGGATAAGACCATGGTGAGACAGCCTACCAACAATCTTGGATGGGTGGGATTTCACTTGAAGTGCCATCTTCCCTATACTTCTATGTAAATAAAAGGGTAGATTAGGAGGGTTTTTACCTATGAAGTGATTCATGATATTGAAATGGTAGATCATTGCTCTATTATATCTCCCTTCATAGTTTAAATAGACCAAAATGTCCTTCAACAGTTGCTTCCAGTTCTCTTCCAACCATGATGATGGCGCACTCTTCTTCCATATCATTCCTCTATGCTGAGGCTTAAGGTATGACCTGAATTCCACCTCTTTTGGTATGGTGGTCTTGAACCACTTCTCTCCTGTGGAAGGGAGTTCTGTCACCTCAGTGATTAGTGCTTCATCTATGAGAAACTCCTCCTTTCCTATGACTTCTTTTGAACCATCGAATGATAGGGAAAAAGCTTCAGCCACCTGCTGATGGAAGCCTTGTATTTTTTCATAGAACTTGTAGCAGCCCACCTCCTGGAAAAGTCTGCAAACCTCTAGATGTGCCTCTAAATAACTGATATCACCTAACTCCTTCCTGAGAGCTATTCTACTCTTCTTCATATTGATGGGTGTATCTCTTGGGTACCTACAAAACAGTTTCAATCCTATATGTAGTATGCTTTAGCAGGCTGCTTATTTAAGAGGTAGTTTTTTTAGGTGGAGAAAATGATAATTTTGAAAATGAAATCAGATGGAGCCTTTAGGTACTGATTATGAGGGTTTTATGTCATTATGGGGGCTGAGGTCACAAAAATGATGATAGCAGCTCTATCCTTTAGATCTCTTTTCCCACATAACCATAACCTACTTCATCCAAAGCATTCAGTGGCTATTTGAAGATCCTTTGGACAGGTGGAGGAAAATTGAGGGTTTGCAGTCATATCAGCCCTTTACCAATCACATAATGACCTTCTTCACTCATTTCCCCACATAGTCACACAGGCCCAAATATTTTTGGTGGTTAGTCACACTCACAAATAAGCAATAAGATAAGCAAGAATCTTTAACTTGTAAAATTTTACAAGAAAGGGTTTTTCATTTCCCAATGTTGATTACCCCTATGCGGGGATATATTTTTAAGGAGATCCCGACATGCCCCTACCACTAGGATCAGCATATAGTGACATTGGTAACAAATCCCAACCCACTTTTTAAGTTTTTTGAATTATTTAATTTTTTGTGTTTTTTGATATATGGAACCAAAAGACATACTTTTGCGTGACGACATATAGTGACAATCTGTCATATGTATGCAAATATAGGACCACGGTGGCCTGATGGTTTCCCTCATTATAGACGAAGAGGATGAGGAGATGACATTATGGGTGTGGATGTTGAGCGGACGCTCCAAAGCATCCACACAAACTTTGTGCGGCTGACACATAGGGTACCCATGGTGCAAGTCAAGGACTTTCCTAAGGCCATGCAGTGTCAGGTGGTGGGTGTACCATGAGAATGGGTGTGGTTATTTCGATGACTAGCTAGAGTCGTGGTGACTTTCCATGATCAGAACCCCCCTCCTCCTCCCCGGGCTTAGATACTTGGGAGTGACACATTTTTGTACTACCATGTATTATATTTTGGTGGCTCAGAAGCCCCATTTTTGTATTATGACACTTATGTATTATGACATCACTTTTTGGATGTTTAATGAAATTTTTTTATGATGATCAATTTTATTTATTTACATGTGTAAAAAATGTATGTTTGTGATGAGCTTATGGTATATGAAACAAATTCCAATCTAACACATAGTTAGCATATGAGTCAGAAACTTTATTATAAATTCTTAGAACATGTATGTATGTTATGTTGTCAAATTGTCGTTCTAACAATCTCGCATGTAAGAATATTCGTAATAATGTTGGATCTCTAACATGATATAAGCCATTTAGCTGTGACACTATTAACTGCGAATCAAGACGTACCTCAAGAGAGAGAATACCATGTGAAATGGCATCCCGTAGAAGCTCGATAATGGTGCTATACTTAGCAACATTCTTTGAAGAGGGTCGTAAACATACTCCTCCTGAAGACAATACTTGACCCATAGGAGTATAAATCACCCAAGCAGCAGAGGTTGAGTGTTGAGTGTGATGGCTAGCACCATAATCGAATCCTATATAGATGGAAGACTCCATTAACATCTGCCATAAGAAATGAAAGCTAATCAACAAACCCGATCACCATAATAAAAACCTAACTATGCAAAATACTGTACAATAATATACAATAATCAGCCCTATTTGAGGATCATGCATAGTAATTTTTAAGATAGAGCCCATTTCTAGGCTCCACCAAGGTTGTCCCCTCATAATATACTAGCTCATAGGCGCCCTTCTCTAACACATGTTTGACAACATAAGGACCATGCCACATGGGGTTAAACTTTCCTTCCCCTAAGGGTTCTTTATCTTGATCCCACAAAAGGACCAAATCTCCTTCACTAAACTTCCTTGGATGGATAGGTTTATCATACTGGACCTTAACGCGATGCTTATTTACTTATAGAGCCACTAAGGCATATCGACACTGCTCATCAAGCTACTCTAAGTGGACCAAACGTTCCTCCAATGGGGAAGTGTGTGGTAAAATCTCTATGGCTATCTTCAATGAAGGGATTTCGCATTCAACTAACAAGATAGACTCCACTACATGTACAAGCTGATATGGAGAAAAACTAGTGGCAGTCTTAACCGTGGTTCTATAAACCCACAAAGTAGGATATAACATGATATGCCACTTGGTCTTTCTTTGTGCGATGGTTCATTGGATAATGGACTTAAGTGATTTGTTCACTGCTTCAACTTGTCCATTCGCTTGAGGGTAATAAGAAGAGGAATGCTCCTGCTTACACCCTAACTTTGAGGCCAACTCTTCAAGCTCCTTCAGAATACAGAATCGAGCAATGATCTAGTTGAATACGAAATGCGTGGATGTCTTACCATCGGATTTAACCATGGGCATAGCCTCAACCCATTTCATGAAATAGTACACAACCACTATAATATGATGATGCCCCCCAGCTGAAGCTGGGTTGCAATCCATGAAATCAATCCCCCACTTAGTGAAGGGACAAGTTTGTGATAATTGGATGTAACGGGGAAAGATGTGAGAACATATTGCATGCAAACACCTGGAAAGGGTGGCACTTCTTGACCGCATTGACACAATCTTTAAAGATCTACGGCTAGAAATAACCCACTCTCAAGATTTTTTGGGTTCTAGAAAGTCCAGATAAATGATCACCACATGCCCCTCTATGGAAATCACTCATCACAACCTCAGCCTCCTCATGAGTTAAACAATGACGTAAAATGGAATCTACCTCACATCGGTACAATGTGTTATCCACTATAAGGTAGTTCTTGGATACGTGACATAACTGTCATCGTTCATCCCGTGAAAGGTGAGTAGGGACCTTCAATGTTTTTAAACATATGATGATATCCCCATACCATGGATCCAAAGTTGAGATCAGGAAAATGTGCTCATCGACAAACGTATCTTCACAAACTTCCTCCTCCTCCTCGCTTGGGAAATCAGATATAAGCTCCGCAAAAATCAACGATTTTTTCGACTTTGCTGAAACAAACTGGAGATCGAATTCTTGCAAGATGATAATCCACTTATTATACTTTCCCCCAATCATCCTTCTAGTGAGGACAAACTAAAATGGATTGACATCGGATACCACCAAGGTCTGTCGAAGGAGAATGTAGTGTCTCAATATTTGAACCGCATGAATGGTATCTAAGGCAATTTTCTCCACATGAAAATAATAGATCTTCACATCTACAAGGTTTCAGCTCAAATAATATATGATATGCTCATGGTGCTCCTCATCCTCTTGAACCAAAATCATACCAATCATCTCCATGGATGCGACCACATAAAGCAAGAAGTCACGGCCATAGTCGGGTGGACTAATCATGGGAGCCGATGCTAAGGCTCGTTTAATTGCATAAAAGGACTCCTGGGCATGCTCATCCCAACAAAAGGTAGTTTCCTTCTTCAAAAAATGCATAAATCCTTTAGTCAAATTGGGAAAATTAACCATGAATCTCTGTAAGAAATTTTTCATGCCTTGCAAACATTGAATATGTCTAATGTTTCTCGGGGGAGACAATTGAAGTATTGCATCAACCTTCAAGGGATCGACTCTTATACCCTCCTTGGAGACAATGAACCCTAACAAGCAACCAGAATTCATGCAAAAGATGCATTTATGAGGATTTAACCTAACCAAATAATGGCGGCATATTTCCAACACTAATCTCAAATGGTAGGGATGACTCATCCTCTGACGAGAATGAGCAGCAAGGTCATCCAAAAAGACTTCAATAATCGATTTGAGATCATGGAAAATCAAGGTCATAGCCCATTGAAATGTGGCTCCGGCGTTTTTAAGGCCAAAAGGAATCTTTCAATATGAAAAGGTACCCCAAGGACAAATAAAGGCAGTTTTATGTTGGTCCTCGGGTTTGATCTGGATCTGATTGTATCCAGAAAATCCATCCATAAAGGAAAATACCTCTCTTCCCACACACTCATCCAAAATTTGATCAATAAATGGTGTGGGAAAATTATCCTTAGGACAGGCACAATTCAAGTCACAGAAATCAGTGCATATACGGATCGATCCCTTCTTATTATCAACCAGAAAGGGGTTTGAAATCCACTCCATCAGGGGAATGGGATAGATAAAACTGGCATTTAATAGTTTTTCTATCTCATCCTTAATCGCGGGTGCTTTTCTAGGATTCACCACATGCAAGCGTTGTCGATTAGGCTTAGCATTGGGATAAATTTTAATTTCATGTTCAACAATGCGAGGGTCGATACCTACCATTTCCTCATATGACCAAGAAAATATATCACAAAACTCTTTGAACAACTCAGTATACTCTTGAATCTCAGCATGGGAACATTCTACCGCAATATAGAAATTCTCAATCTTACCAGGATTGTGAGAGATATTAATAGGGATGGTAGGAGACATATTCGCCATGTTTCCATTAGCCATCAGACTAGGAGAGCGCAATGGAACCACAATACTACCAATTCTCTCACTAAGAATCTCCCTAAAGTCTTCACAGTCCAAATGGTCAAGCTCAAGAAGAAAATAAGATCTATGATGTAACTCTTCCCAAGGTGGCTCAACCCAGGACATGGCCTCAATAATAGCTTCATCTGATGGAAAAATACTATCAAGGCAATCATGTTCCTGAGAAGACTCAACTTCCCATGTAGGCCGCACATATGGGTCCTCCTCCTCTGTTCGCAAAGAGGAAGGACTAGGATCTGCAACACATTCAAGATTTGTTTGATATTCTATCATTGCTGCAGGCAACAGCACGTCCGTTTCGATAGGCTTACTCGAAGGAATCAGTGTAGGAAGGATCCAAGGATCTTCCATATGGGTAGTGTGAAAAGACACCGATCTCAATGAAGATGAAGCCCCACTGGAACTAGACCCGATCATAAGAACAGGTGCAGGACAACCAAAGGTTTCCATAAGGGATGGAAACATACCAACACCCACACTCCCAGTTGTCGCCTAAGAATGATCGATAATCGGGATAGAAGCTCTCGATGATGCAGTAACACTTGGATTTTTGAATGATGTCTGATCAATCGTAACAGAATTCCCATTAAATGGAAAGCATACAACTCAAAATAGAGAATAATATAAGGCTTGCATACTATACATCCAATTCCTACCCAGTAACAGATTGTAATCAAAGGGTGCATCAACCACCTCGACCTCGATCACGATGGTCTTCCCTCCCAAATGGACCTTAAGAGAAGGAATAATTCTATGCAGCCGAAATGATCTACAATCAAAAGATTTCAACATGGTCGCATATCTAGACAGCTCGAGGGAACCCAAACCCTTCCAACATGACAAATACATCATGGAAGCAACAGTGCCTTTTTCAATCACAATGCGTTTCACAGTCATGTTAAGACATTATACATGAATCAAGAGAGACACATAGTAAGGAAAGCAAGGATGTAGTCCCGATGTTTCAAATTTGATGATGGAGGAAGAGTTATCATTGTTAACACCAAGAGCAGAAAGCAAAGCCTTCCTTTGCGAAGGACAAATCTGAAGTACTTCAAGTGAAAACATCGCACAAGGAGTGTGGCCCAAATCCTCGACAACTGAATAGTTCTGGGCGACTCGAGAATTATGATTGTGTCCCGAATGCTTCAAGACTCCCTTAGGAATGCAAGCTGTGACTTTAGGTTTATCCATAGGGTTTTCAATATGCAAAGGACTCCCGAGTGGGGCAGGTTCCTTTCCAAGGTGTGGTTGTGACGAACCATAGTCCTTCACACGAGTCACAACTTTAGTAGCACGCACCATATTGATGCAAACATTAACACTATTGGCTTCTGGTGGATATTGATCTCCACTAGACTGATCATGGGTCCTCGAGTTCATGTTTTTATTATGTGGTAAAGGGTTCGTCAGCACAACTGGGCCCTGTGCTATGAACCTCGAGGCATCTTCCATACGAGGGCACAAGTGAGTGAGGTGGTCATCCTTACACAACTTGCAAGGAAAATTAACCTTACGTTTAGAATGCTTGTCCCCCCTAGCATTATGGGCATTCTTGTCATTAAAATTGGCATTCTCTTTCCTATTCCCACCCTTATGATTGTTCTTACCCTTTTTCTTATTCCTTTCGGGTTGCTGGTTACCCTTCTGGTCCAACGATTGCACAGAAGCACATTCATCATTTGGGTGGGTTGAGACAAAGCCGTGGCTTGTCTCAAGATAGATTGGTTCATAGACAATTGACTCACAAATTGCACAACCGAATCTATAGGTTTGGTACTCATACAACCAACAATTCCATCGGCATGTGGTCTAGGTTTAACCTTATGGTCAAAACTAGAATGCAGAGCGTTAGGAATGATCTCATATAACAATCCAGATTGAGCATAAATCAAATCCAATTCCTGTGCCCTAAAAATGGCTTGTTCCTCGTTCTGAACTTCGGACATAGAAACATCCTTCACTATATAGGGCAGTAAATATTTAAGGAACCACTCGAGGAGAAACTCTGGTGATATGAAGGCTTTAATCAATCTCTTCTGTCTACGCCACTCTTGGATATGGTCTGAGATATGCGTGGCTTTGTCTTTCCAAAATGTCAACAAGAGTTCTGTACCAATGTCGTAATGCACTGGTAGTTGGAAGTGATTGAGAAAAGTCATAGCTAGGTCATCAAAAAACACAAATCCCCCCCTAGGTAACTCTATGTACCATTTCATTGCAGGCCCGGTGAGGGTGCGTTGAAACAGACTTAAACAGATCGAATCATCGTGTAAGGAATTAGAAGAGCACCAAAGGTTAAATGTAGTAACATGTTAACTATGATCTTCTCCTGGTTTTCCCTTGAATTTGGGAATGTCTGAGGGAATCTTGGTAGGGATAGCCGGCCAAGCCGGGTCATGAGATACCGGATCATTCGTTAGTCTCGACAAGTCAGGTAAATTTAACGTTACAAGGAAATGGATCCTAGGTTTAGAAGTTCGATGCCATGCTTCCTAATAGTTTTGGTTCACATAAGACTAACTACCGTAACCACCATGGCCATGGCCATAGTATCCTCCTCCTGTTTGACCCGTGTAGGGTGGCATGGAAGCACCATAATGTGGTGTACCTTGACTATTTGGAGCTACAAATCCATAATTTGGGGAGTAATTGGGTTGTTGATACCAGTACCCATAAGTTGAAGAACTCTATCCATACTCTGGTCCATAATATTTTCCATGAGAAGTTCCATAAGATGTCCCATGAGAAACTCCATACGTAGGAATATGGGGAACTCCCTGCGATAGACCATAGGACATTCCAGAAGTAGGAATATGACCTCTTGAAACAACAGTACTTGACTCTGAGATACGCATTAGAGGAAATTTGGGGTCTAAAATGGGCCTTATAAGAAACAACGCCAACAATAAATTTTGTGAGTTGGAATTCAAGAACCAATAGAATTTCAATAAAATGAGTCAACCATAATGGTTGAATTGACATATTTGTCATAAAATAAAACTACTTTTTTTGTTTGTATTTTTGACATATCTCCCTATGGTTTTACTCAAATTTAATGCAGGAGAGCTCATTGGATGTGGAATTTAATTCTGCATCCAATGCATACCCACACTGCATACTTTTGACGGACCCCGCTACCCCAAAATCAAGAAATGCCTGAAAAATGTGATGATGATGTCAACATCACGTTTTTTCAGGAATTTATTGATTTTGGGGTAGCAGGGTCCATCAAAAGTATGCAGTGTGGGTACTCATTGGATGTGGAATTAAATTCCGCATCCAACGAGCTCTCCCACTCAAAATTTGAGTAAAAACACAGGGAGATATGTTGAAAATATGAACAAAAAAATTAGTTTTCTCATTCTTCCTCCAAAATTAATAACTATTATTTTATTACTTTAACTATTATTTTATCATTTTCCTTAGGAGGACCATTTTAGACCTGAAATTTCCTCTAATGACTACACGAGTAGCAGCAGTACGAACATGACTAGTAGCAACATTCCGGCCAAAGGACCACGTGAGTGAGGGGGAGGAATAGCATTCGAAGAACTAGGAATAGAGAATGAAGGGACATGTGAAGTGACGTAAGTGGTATTTCCCTATAGTCACTCATCTTGGTTCTGGTTTCCAAATAGGACTACTAACACCAGGATTAGGACAAACATGTGATGTAGCCTCCACTGCCAGGATGGAGGGTGCAATGTGACTCGTGTTCCCAAATCTCTCCACACGGAAAGGAATAGGAGTGACCCCAGGCGTAGTGTTAGGTTCAAATTCTGATTTGGCATGCTATGTCAGATCATGTGTAGGGATACTAGACATGCCATAACTAGTGCTCGTAGGTTCGTGGTGAGTCTCATCACCTGGAAACCAATAGCGACGACCTGTGAATGAGGGATCATACCCAGAGTGTGTAGGTATATCAGGTGAAGGATCATATACAGGAGTAGGATCTTCTTCCCCAACCTCATGAGGTGGAGAAGACAACTCAGGAACATCATTTTCATGATCTCCCATCGTGTGTGAATCAATGTGAGAAGTAGTCTGCTTGGACGGTCTGTTTCTCTCTCCCAAAGGAGGAGGAGATGTAGAAGGCGGAAGTCCTACTAAATGATGAGAATGGTGAAGTGCCGCACCCGAATCCATAATGATTCAAAAAATTGAAAAGACTCTTCTAATTAAGCAAACCCTAAGCAAGCTAGCGTGCATAGAGGATACACCTATATAATCTAAATCCAATCACAAGCAAACAAGTGTGGGATATGTGAGATCCCGAATGAAGCAGGTATCTCTCACTTAGGAGAGGCTTGAGACTCCCATACAGAACAAGTGGATGTTCGTAACCAATTATTGTGGCCCTCAACTTCAACGCATATAACGACTGTGTTATCTGAACCCAACCTGGCTGGGACACATGCAGAATAACCCATGCGAAGTACCCCCTCGATAACCTAGGTAAGGAAACTGAGGTTACCTCAATATAATCAATGGTCAGGTGGACAATCACAGGTGGGATTGACCATATGGGTAGGGTAGAAAAGCCTAAAACTCTCGAAAGATCCCCTAGATATGAATACAATCCTGGAAATATCTTCGACGCTACTCAGTTATGACTAGGGGTCATCCCAATCAATAACCGCTCACACTGCCTCGTGCTTAACTCCCTTGTAAGAGGAGGATCCTTAGAAACACTAATTATACCAAGGAATTTCACACTCTCACCTGGATAGACACATACATGTTGTTGTTTAGTGGTATTGGATAATTTACTCACAATGAACTATTCTAAGACCCTAAAACCTAATCTTGTTGGTGTACCCTATAAAAGAAAATAGTGTAATCCATTTTAATTAAGATTTTATTTGGCTTATTACTCAAAAGGTAGATGATCATGCAACCAATGGTGTTATGATGCAACATGAAGTAAAATGCACACCTAACAATGAATGCAAATGCATTGTTTCGAATGAAAAATAGGGCATGCTACTACGTGAAATGCAAAATTTTCTTCAAATGACAAATGCAATCATTCCTATATTAAATCCTGACTAATACTTCTGTAAGAAAAACTAGTGCAAGTACCATGCAAAATGCAAAGTGCAATGATGCATAATGATGCAAAGAAGCAAATATTTTTGGATTTTTTGAATAAAAATGAGATAATAAAGCAAAAGAATGACTCTATCGGCCCCAAACTTTGCAAGCACTATCAAACAGTACACACGCAAATCACTAAGGTAAAGGAGACCTAATGCACTAATCCCAAAACAAAAAATTGAAAATGCAATGACAAGAACATTCTTAAAAAAAAAAAATTACCCTAAAAAGCATCTCTGGTCAGAAACAGAGGTGTATACAAACTCTAGAAGCATCTAAGGAGACTCAGCAATCATCAAAACTCACCCAACAACACTCAATATTCCTCTAAAAGGAAATGCTTAGGGAATACACGACTATGTGCAGAAAATCAATGTATATACGTGGATATCTCAATCAAAACCTCATGTACACACAACTGTGAGGAAAAAACTCGTGTACAGGAAGAAAAAGAGATAAAAATGAAGGAAAACAGATAAGCTGAGACAAAATTCACTCCTATCAGACACTAATAGGAAAAAATTCCCCCATACCCAACTCAGAAACAAAGAAATTAGAGCAATTCAAGAACATTGAATGCCGATAAAAAACCCCAAAGGGAAACTGACTAGGAATTCCCCAGCGAAGTCACCAATTCTGTTATGGAAAAGAAATTCCTATGTATTGGGGTACCACAATAGACAGATTAATTCTAGAAATCAATCCTTCCCTATATGCAAGAGAAACCAAACATCTAACACTAAAGGATCTCAATTTGTACCTTATTCCGAACGGTTGATGTAGATCCCCGTTGAGCTTTTCCACTCTCGCTTGTATTAGCAATTTGCTTCCTCAATATTCATAAAAAAAGACAAGCATGCTATATATTGTTAGAATAATCAACCCATAGTTTACCCACTTAGACATTAATTCCATTATTTTTTTCTTATTTGCCTAGTTCATGTGTCCCACCTTGTGCAAGTTGCTATTTGCCTATCCATAGAGGTCAAACTTGCCACATTTGAATCATGTAGCACATGGGAGAGCTAAAGGAATCAATTCTGCTTTATTCCTAGCCTCCTAAGTGCCCTTCTACTTTTTCTGCTTTATTGCCTTCTTTTTCAGTGTTTTAAGGCAAAAGGAAAAGCTAGACTAGGTGAGGTTGACTTGTTTTTTGTCCTACACATCCTCCTCTCTTTTCTCCATGCAAAAGAATGTATGAGCTTCCATTCCACCACTCTTTAGCTTTCCTATGCCTTTTTTTCAATTCGTGAGCTCCATGACAGATTTGGGATCAACGTTTTACACCTATGGGGGATTTGCTTATTTTTGGTAAGCCTGCTTTATGCTAGTTTTGGATGCCTCCTCATGCATTCGATTCCTTGATGTATTCTATTTATTCAGAATCCTATGTTATTACAGGGTTGTCTATTGTACACTCAGTTAATATAATTTAGTGTTACAGCTCCATATTCAGTCTCTCTTGTTAGCAATTTTGCATGATCAATTGATTATTGTTCTGAGTAAAATTAATATATTGTTGGCCTTAATTTCCACATGGTATCAGAGCCATTGTAGGTTGTTTCTCTACTTCAAAATTTTTTTTGCAAGTTCGACATCAAAGACTAGGAGCCTTCTACTGACAGCTGGGACAGATTTTCTAGAGCTATGGATCAATCACAGAAAACTATCTTGACTCCTTTCAATTTCTTTGAATGGAAAGCAGAGATGGAGATACTGTTGAGAGTGAAAGGCCTCTACAGGGTGACAATGGAAACAGAAGCAGATCCCAATGTAGCTGCAAAGAAGATAAAATGGCACAACAGGAGGGATGAGGCTTATGGCCTCCTGTGCCTGAGTATTTCTAGAGACCTCCTTTTCCATCTCGATGGATTGACATCACCGAATGAAGTATGGGAGAAGATTGCTGTTATTTTTGGAAAGACAGATGAGATGAGGGGACATCAAATCGAGAATGAGCTGATTTCTCTGAGTCCAACAAGCTTTGAATCCCTGCAGCTATATTTCTCCAAGTTCAAAGCACTAGTTTTGCAGCTGAAACAGTGTGGTATTGAAAAGAAAGATGATCAGCTCGTACTGGCCATCCTCTCGAAGCTAGTCCCTGATTATTCAGTGTTTGTTTCGACCTTCTATGCCACAAAACTGACAGCTCGAACCTGGAAGATGCCTAGCCTTAAAGATTTCATGGAATCTCTCACACAAGAACAGGACAAGCTGGTGATGATGGGCACCATAAAACCATCCAAAGATCAAGATTTGATTGCTGGAGATTCAAGGGTGGATTCAGAAAGCAAAAAGAAAGCTAAAAATCCACCTGAGCAAAAGAGAGACAAGAAACAGTCTCCAGAGGATCTACAATGTCCCAAGAAGAATAACCAGAAGAAGAAGAACAAAGGTGAAATGAACAAGTGCGCATACTGCAATAAGGGCAATCACACTGAAATCTCTTGTATGAAAAAGCAGATAGACATGCTGACCAATATTCTAGAGAAGAATGGCATCTCCCTTCCAGAAAGCTCAAAGAAGAGAGAAGGAGGATCAAGTTCATATGATAGAGAGAGAGTTCATGCTCTAGTTGCTGGCACATCAAGCTCACCCAGTTTTATCATTGACTCTGGAGCTTCAAGACACATGGTTTCGACTAAGGAGGCCTTCTCCTCACTGGATATGTCGAAAGGACCATCTATTGTACTGGGAGATGACTCTCTCACTGAAAGTAAAGGCAAAGGAAGGATAGATCTTGATCATGGTAAGTTCAGCAATGTGCTGTATGTGCCTGGTCTCGCCTACAACCTCCTGTCAGTGTACCAGATGACCCACACTGGGTCTCCTAAGAAGGTCATATTCTCCCTAGATGAAGTTGAGATCATAGAGATTTCAACTGGTAGATTCGTTGCAAAAGGAGTTGCGAATCATGCTCAAAAGGTATACATGTTCTCACACTTCCTACCTTACTCAAACCCCTCTGCTCTTCTCATTCATGCTAATGAAGCCAGCAAGCTGTGGCATGAAATATTTGGCCACCTTAACTACAAATATCTTTCTGATCTTAGTGAAAAAGAGATGGTCATAGGGTTTCCCAAGATAAAATTTTCCAAAGGAGTCTACCAAGGCTGTATCCTAGGAAAACACCCAGAGCACAAATTTGAGAGAGCTAGTCATGAGAGACCCTCTGCACCCCTCGAGCTGATCCACAGTGATGTTGCTGGTCCATTCCCTCATATGTCCATGAGTCAGGCCAAGTATGCCTTAACTTTCATTGATGACTTTTCCAGGTATTGCTGGGTTCACTTCCTGAAACACAAGTCTGAAATTTTTGGCCTATTCAAAGTCTTTAAGGCTTTGGTTGAAAACCAGTATGGAAGGAAACTCAAGGCCCTTAGATCTGACAATGGTGGTGAGTATGTCAAGTCTAAGTTTATTAACTATTCTGTAGATGCAGGTATTTAGATGCAGCATTCTACCCTTACACACCACAACAAAATGGTGTTGCTGAGAGGAAGAACATATCACTGAAGGAGATGGCAACATGCATGATGGAGGCCAAAACTTTGCCACCAAAGTACTGGGCCGAATCTATCAACTGTGCAGCCTATATTCAGAATAGGGTACCTCACAAAAAACTTGATGGTATGACTCCTTTCGAAGCATGGAGTGGGCACAAGCCAGATGTGACCCATTTCAGGATTTTTGGCTCAAAGGCATGGGCTAGAATCCCGACAGAGAAGAGGAAGGCTTTGCAGCCCCAAAGCCAAGAGTGTCTTTTTGTTGGATACTCTGAAAATTCAAAAGGGTACAATTTGATAAATTTTATCACAAATAAATCCTTCATCGAAAGGTGTGTTCAGTTTGAAGAAGAACCCCTTGCAGAAGTGGAAGTTGGTGAAGCCTCTTCACCACCTGAACCTCAAGAAGTAAGTAAAGAGTTTGTTGAACATGCTGACTCTGATTTGTTTCATGGATATGAGTTTATTTCAGACCCTAACAGCCCCACAAGGCCAAAATGGGCATCCAAGACACTACATGCAGCAGGTGAGCTAGCTGGGGATCCCAATGACCCAAGAAGGACTAGATCTCAATTTGAGAATGGTCTGTGCATGAAGGATCCTATGTTTTCTGAAAAATGCTATTTGATGGTGGATTTTGATCCTCAAACATATGAATAAGCAGTAGGAGATCCAATATGGCAAACAACCATGAAGGAGGAGTTCAACTCACTCCAGAAGAGCAACACATGGGAGCCAGTGGATCTTCCCCTAGGGAGAAAACTAGTACAATGTAAGTGGGTATATAAGACCAAATTTTCTGCTGATGGTTCACCACTAAAGTAAAAGGGCTACTCATAGGTTCATGGCATATATTACAATAAGACCTTTGCCCCAGTGGCAAAAAATGGACTCCATCAGGCTAGCTCTAGCCATTGCAGCCTCAAGGCAATGGGAGGTACATCACATGGATGTAAATTTTGCCTTCCTGAATGGAGATCTCACTGAGGAGATATATATGCAAAAGCCTCAAGGTTTTTCCACTAACCCTTCTCTTGTGTGCAGGTTGAGAAAGTCATTGTATGGGCTAAAGCAAGCCCCCAGGGCTTGGTATGCCAAGATTGATAGCTTCTTGCTATCACTGAATTTTTTTTGGTGCAAATCAGATCCAAATGTCTATTTGAATTTAGTTAATGGTTCGCTAATGATCATTGTGTTATATGTTGATGACCTCCTCATTACAGGAAGCTCATAGGATGAGATTGCTTCCTTAAAAGGAGCTATGAACCAAGCCTTCTCCATGACAGATTTGGGGCTCTTAAGTCAATTTTTGGGGCCTAAGATCTCTAAAACCAAAGCTGGAATCAAGGTGCTCCAGTCCAAATATTCTTTGGAATTTCTAAACAAATTCAAAATAAAGGATTGCAAAGCAAGCAAAACTCCTTTCCTTTCAGGAGTGAAGCTGGAAGAAGTTGATTCTTCACCGATGGTAAACAATACACTGTATAGGAAATTGATTGGATGTTTGCTGTATTTGACACATACTCGACCTGATATTTGTTATGCAGTAAGTGTGGCTTCTAGATTCATGGATCAGCCTCAAGAGATCCATTGGAAAGCAGCCAAAAGGATCCTTAACTTTGTTCAGGGAACAAGGACACATGGGATCTTCTATAAAGCAAAATCTGATCTTGAGTTGATTGGATTTACTGACAGTGATTGTGCAGGTGATAGCATAGATAGAAAGTCCACTTTAGGATATGTGTTCATGCTTGCAGAAGGGCCAATCAGCTGGTCAAGCAAGAAACAGAGTGCCATTGCATTCTCATCTACAGAAGCAAAGTACAGAGCAGTTGTTAATGCAGCAACTCAATGTTTATGGTTGCAAGGTTTACTTGGAGAGTGTGGCTTCGAACCTGAGTACTCAACTACCATCTACTGTGATAACCAGAGTACCATTTGAATCTACAAGGATCTAGTTTATAAGCAGAGAACCATACACATTGAGATCCATATGCACTACATCAGAGAACTTGTGCATGATGGCACCATTCACCTACTCTTCTGTTCATCTTTAGAACAAGTAGCTAACATCTTCACCAAAGCATTTTGTGAGAAGACCTTCAGCAATCTCAAATCACTGCTAGGGATTGCTGATCATGCTATGAAAGCATGAGTGAAGAAAAGATTCTACAATTTTGTTTTACAGTCCATGTTTAAGGGAGGATTTTCCCAAGTTGGTTTTGCCTCTTTCCTTGTTTAAAAGGATTTGCAGTATGTAAAGGGTGACTAAGCCTTGTTGCTAGGACCTATAATTTTCTGATATATTGCTCATAATCCAGGCTTAAGGGGGGGTGTTAGAATAATCAACCCATAGTTTACCCACTTAGACATTAATTCCATTATTTTTGTCTTATTTGCCTGGTTCATGTGTCCCACCTTGTGCAAGTTGCTATTTGCCTATCCATAGAGGTAAAACTTGCCACATTTGACTCATGTAGCACATGGGAGAGCTCAAGGAATTAATTCTACTTTATTCCTGGCCTCCTAAGTGCCCTTCTTCTTTTTCTGTTTTATTTCCTGCTTTTTCAGTGTTTTAAGGCAAAAGGAAAAGCTAGACTAGGTGAGGTTGACTTGTTTTTTGTCCTACACATCCTCCTCTCTTTTCTCCATGCAAAAGCATGTATGAGCTGCCATTCCACCACTCTTTAGCTTGCCTATGCCTTTTTTCCAATTCGTTAGCTCCATGATAGATTTGGGATCAGCTTTTTACACCTATGGGGGATTTGCTTATTTTTGGTAAGCCTGCTTTATGCTAGTTTTGGATGCCTCCTCATGCATTCGATTCCTTGATTTATTATATTTATTCAGCAGCCTATGTTATTATAGGGTTGGCTATTGTACACTCAGTTAATACAATTTAGTGTTACAGCTCCATATTCAGTCTCTCTTGTTAGCAATTTTGCATGATCAATTGATAATTGTTGTGAGTAAAATTAATCTATTGCTGGCCTTAATTTACACATATATAATTGTGTTAGACCTATTCTAGCATATATAATCAATAACATATAAACATTTAAAAGAATCCATTGATCAAATACTCATTTAAATACACATTATTGGATAGGAAAATATATTTCTATTGATATAAAACAGAGATTACAATAGTGACAACCTCTGTCGGCACGTCTGCGAATAAGAGAAACTGAGTCCCCCACTTCAATCCTCCATCGCTCGATAGCAAGCTCACAAGCAAAAGGCAAGCTTGGGAAGAACACAAAGTGCTCCAAGGAACAAAGGGATGCAGACTCAAGTATAAGCTCCAGCAACAATGGACTATAGTTTTCTTGTTCTTCAATTCCTCTCCCTTCAATGTATCCAAAGGGTTCCTTATATAGCTCTTCAATGGGGTAATGGAAGGTCGAATTCGAGCGATCTCAAGGCATTTGGAAGGCCAAGAGATAAGTGACTCGGATCCACATCAAGGAAAACTCCAAAATCATTTGGCCTTTTTCACACATCCTGATGTATGCAGGTTTAAGGGTCAAATCCGCATATATGCACGAGAAAGGGATTAAAAGTCATGTATGACAATTATTGCATGTTTGTAGGGATGATATTGGAAACATCAAAGGTACAAAAATGGTCTATGTGGTCGAAAGAGTCTGCAGAGGGACAGGGGAGGCCATAAAGGTGTGATCCACCGTGTGTGGTAAAATTAGTTGTAACAAGTGAATCCTAATTATTGTAGTCACTCACATTGATTTTGATGCAGCTTGACTGATCGAACAACCTGCAGCTAGTGCAGAGCATACAAAATGGATCCTTGATAAGTTTTTAAAGGATTTTAAGTTGTGTTCTTTGTTAAAAAAAAGGAGAACCTCCAGGAATATCTTTCAGTCCAAGTGGACCTCAATCAGGAAAGCGAGGACGGGTTAATTTTAGATAATAAAAAATAAAACAAACATCAAGATACAACTCACATTTTATCTAATTAGTCCTACCACGCATCTCTTTCCCCTTTTGGGTCAATTGGGAAGTCATGGGGTAAGTAGTATGATTACTTTGAAATTGTAAAATATATTGAAATTATTATGAATCAACGTATACAATGCTACTTAAAACAACTAAACTAAAAAATAAAACTGAAAAAATCACAAAATCACCAAAAAAACGTCGAATCCCCACTAGGGGGGTGGGGATTTGGCTCAAAAGAGCATACTCAAAATTCCTTTTTATTACTCGGTTACAAAACTTAATTGAAAAATTCCACTTGTTTCTTATACCAAACAAACCCAAGGGATTACAAAGTACAACAATAATGACTACGGAAGATGGGGAGACCCCTTGGGGATTTCGAATGGCCCAAAAATCGCTTTTCGGACAGCACCTCCTCCTCTTTTCAGATGGACCTGATAAGAACAAGCAAGCTTTAATTAGTGTAAAGTGCCCAAAAACACTTTAAAAGTGTCTTTGGACAACCCCCAAAAAACTACCAAAAAATACTAAGTTAAAGTACTTTTAAGAAAAGACAAAAATAATTCAAGAGGACAAGTCCTCTTGAGGATCTTGGCTAGCTTTGGGGAAGCCAATGCAATGTGCACTTTAGATGCTAGATTTAAATTTTAGTAAAGAAATACTATTCTCTTTAAACAAGATTTTTATTTGGCTTAAAACTGCTTATTAAAAATGAAAGACGTTTAGTGCTAGATCTAGTTTTTAAAGAGAAAGGACTTGAATTTTTTTCTTAAATGAAACTAAATCTATACATGCAACTCCTCTATTTTTAGATCTAGAAATATATCATATTTGAAACAGTATATCTAAAATATAAAAGCCAAGTAACCAAGAAGATTTAATTTTTTTAAAGGAGAGTAAGAGGAGAGAAGGTTGGTTCGTTGCTTGAATGAAACAAGCTAAAAGGAGGCCATTTGTGGAATGCCAAGGGACTGAGCCTTGAGCTTATTGGATAAGGAACAACATCAATCTTGATCCACACCTCATCTGATTGGGAACCTGCAACTAGATCACACGATCCTACACAACACATCGTGAGATCTTGATATATATGTATGAAACAAAAAAATTGAAAGATCATGCAAAAATAATTTTATTTAAGCATATAACATAGATTCTTGAGCATACATAATATCGATAAAAAAAAATCAAGTAATATTACTTGCCTATTTTACACCCTTACTTGATTCAACCAAATCCTTGATTCCAGAATACAAAGTAGCACAAAAATTGGAAAAAAATTGCAGTTACCAGATTAGCAGCATGACGTTGGGAATCCACACAAACACATGCACTACATGATATAGCCTCCAAATCTTCTTTATTAACAATGAAAATATAGCAGTATTACTAAGGTTGGTTACTTCAATGATTATGGTATTAAATGAGTAAGTTTTTTAGGATTTTTGACAAATGAATTCGACACAAGATATTTGCAAGATTTGTTATACCACAACAACATAGAAATCAAAACTTGATAAGCAGTAATATGGAAACATATGATAATATCAAATAGATCAGTGCCAATAATGGATTCCACAAATGAGATTGGTATTGAAATACAAATGGGTGTTGTAATTTCTCTTGGTCAAATTTTAAGTGAATGTAGGATGAGTTAATTAAATTAGGTGGGGGGACTCCAGATATACCCAGGGGGTACTTGGAGTATGTCCAAAAGTGACAACCGCTACGGCTACTCGCAAGGAATGTGTGAGTTGAATGGAGTCTCTGAGGCTGTGTTCATAATACACCCACTAGGATGTAATAGAGATCAACGCCTAGAGGTCACTGTCTAGTAGTTCCAACTTCCTTTGGGTATTTTTCCACCGTTTACGGTTCAATCGAGGCATTGGATTTTCTCTTGAGGTAGTTAATTGGGTAAGTGAATCCTAATTATTCTAGTCATTTGTCTTTCTTTTGATGCAACTTGACTGATTGGATGAACCACAGCCAGTGCAGAGCATACACAATGGAGCCTTGATAAGTTTTTTAAGGATTTTAAGTTGAGTTCTTTGTTAAAAAAAGGAGAACCTCCAGGAATACCTTTTGGTACAAGTGGACCTCAATCAGGAAAGTTAGGAGGGGTTAATTTTAGATGTTAAAAAATAAAACAAACATCAAAACACAACTCACAGGTTATCTAATTAGTCCTACCATGCATCTCTTTCCCCTTTCGGGTCAATCGGGAAGTTGTGGGGTAAGTAGTATTATTACTTTGAGTTTGTAAAAGATATTGAAATTCTTATTAATCAAAGTATACAATGCTACTAAAAACAACTAAACTAAAAAAGAAAACTGAAAAAATCAGAAAATCACAAAAAAACGCAGAATCCCCACTGGGGGGATGGGGAGTTGGCTCGAAAGAGCCTACTAAAACTTTCTTTTTTATTGCTCGGTTACAAAACTTAATTGAAAAATTCCACTTGGCTCTTATAACAACGAACCCCCAAGGGATTACAAGTACAAGAATAATGACTACGGAAGATGGGGAGACCCTTGGGGGGTTTCGAATGACCCAAAAATCACTTTTCAGACAGCACGTCCTCCTATTTTCAGACAGACCTGATAAAAAAAAGCAATATTTAATTAGTGTAAAGTTCCCAAAAACACTTTAAAAGTGTCTTTGGACAACCCCCAAAAAACTACCGAAAAATACTAAGTTAAAGTACTTTTAAGAAAAGANTGGATAGATTTGGCGTAGCCAATGCAATGTGCACTTTAGATGCTATATTTAAATTTTAATAAAGAAATAATATTCACTTTAAACAAGCTTCTGATTTGGCTTAAAACTGCTTATAAAAAATGAAAGACGTTTACTCCTAGATCTAGTTTTTAAAGAGAAAGGACTTGAATCTTTTTCTTAAGTGAAACTAAATCTATTCATGCAAATAATATATGTTAAGATATAGAAAAATATCATATTTGAAACAATAGATCTAAAATATAAAATCCAACTAACCAAGAAGATTTAATTTTTTAAAAGGAGAGTAAGAGGAGATAAGGTTGGTTTGTTGCTTGAATGAAATAGGATGAAAGGAGGCCCTTTTGTGGAGCATACGGTGACAAAGTATTGAGATTATTGGATAAGGAATGACATCAATATTGATCCACACTTCATCTGATTGGGAACCTACAACTAGATCACACAAGCCTACACAATACCTCATGAGATCTGTATATATATGTATGAAACAAAAAAATGAAAGATCATGCAAAAAAATCTTATTTAAGCATATAACTTAGACTCTTGAGCATACATAATATGAATAAACAAGAGCAAGTAATCTTTCTTGCCTATTTTACACCCTTACTTGATTCAACCGAATCCTTGAAGCCAGAATACAAGGCAGCACAAAAATTGGAAAAAAGTTGCAGTTACCACATTAGCAGCATGACGCTAGGAATCCACACAAAAACATGCACTACATGGTATAGCCTCCAAAGATTATTTATTCAAAATGAAAATATAGCAGTATTACAATGGAAATATATCTTCATCCAACTCTAACTAGCTTGGAAGAAGAAAAATCTGCTTTATTTATAGCCAGACCAGCCAAGAGGGGCACATGCCTAATTGAAAGAGAGACTAAAGTTGACAAAGAGTCAAACTGATCCTGATTTAATGACAAACTGAATTTGATCTGATGATGAACTGAGTCTAACTAGACTGGAACTGAAAATAAGAGTGACACTTCACTTAGTGAACTGAACCAATCATCAAACAACTCCTAATTTGATCCACATGTGTGGAGGAGAGAGAAAGGAGGGCGCAACCCCTAGATTTGCATGAGCTCGCTAAGTTCTAGTTCAACCTTGATCATGCCTTCAGTCAAGGAATGGGAACACTTGGTCAATTTGAAGCTGATGAGACTAATTTCAGTCAAATCAGAGCAAAATCCACTAATTTAGGAATTTGGATTTGCTCCATTATTTAATTAATATTTGATTTTTTTGGATTTTCTCACCCGAGTGATGGAAAAATCACTCAAAACTTGGGAAAAAGTGGGTTTATGGGTTTACCAAGTGCTCTGAGTTAGAAAATGAGCACCCTTATAACTGAAACTAACTTTAACCCCACTTTTATTACGAGACCATTTTTTCCATTTAGACTATTAAAACATATCCTAAGTTTTGTGGAAAAATTACAATTAAAAATAAAAAATAAAAAAACCTAGGGGGACTTAGGACATGTTCATATGACTCGACCATAATGCCTAGCATGTTTATACATTGACACACATACTATAATAACCTCAATAGGCCCAAATGTGAATCCGACCACCCCAACTTTGGAGGTATTAAGCGAAAAACTCAGAAATTATCAGTCGTTTATTCAACAACCAATAATAACCAAGGGAAAAAACACTCTGGGATGATGGGATTGACAAATACAGTCCATGAGACCGAGTCTTTTACAGACACTACCATGCTAGAACATTTTATTACAATTCCCCCAAGGGAGTCTGAACATGTGGTAGATAAAAAAACACTTCCCAGAAGCAAGTTTGAAGGTCTTTTGAAGTCCGAACAAATCATCTTTGTCTAGTTCACCAGGTTCACTTGATAACACTGACTAAGTACAACTTAGGTGGTAACAGTTTCCAATCGATAAGTTCTTGTTTTCGATGGTGTGGTCATGCCATGCTTTATATTGTTGTTTTTTAATCTCTTGGTGTTTAGCAATTAGTTGATGTTCCTCTAGCTTAGCTAGTTGTATTAGTCGTTCCTTCTTAGCTTCCTCGACATGAAAATGTAATATGTCAGTGATTATTAGTGTCTATTGTAAAAAATGTAAGGGGATGACTGCTTCTTGCCCATGGATAAGTTTAAATGGTGTTTGGTTTATAGATCACTTATATGTTGTTTTGTATGCCCATAGGATAGCAGGTATTTTCTCATCCCAATCATCTTTATCTGTATTACAAATTTTTGTTAAGCCTATTGTCAAGGTTTTATTGAATGCTTCAATTGCACCATTAGACTGAAGATGATAAGATGTGCTCCTTTTATGGTCAACTTTGAATTGGTATGTTAGAGTTGCAATAGTATTGTTAATAAAATGTGATCCATGGTCACTGATTAAAGTTAATAGACACCCAAATATAGTAATGATATTTTCATTTATAAATTTGGTGGCTACTTCACTAGAACATGTTTCGAAAGGTTCTTCCTTTTCCCATTTAATAATGTATTCGACTGTGGTTATGATATAGCCTACTCCTGACCTCCTTGCAGGTACTGGAAATGGTCCTATAAAGTCAATAGCCAAAATTTTGAATGTTAAAATTGGATTTACTGATATCAGTGGCATCTCATTGTTTGGTAGGGGTGGACCTAATCTGAATGCATGTCGTCATAATTTTCATAAATATCAAAATCAGAAAAAAAAGGAATCATCACATACATCATCTCAGGGAGTGGAGGATGTGAGCATTCCCCTTGAGAAAATTTGGTATCCTACATGAGTTCTTCTTCGAATTGCAAACTCCTTTCAATCAAGGTATTTTGAGATGAGGGATCAAATTTCTTGTATACCTTTTCATCTTCACCATATCAAACCATTATGGAATCCTTGCTTTGACATTGTAAGGCCTTTTTCTTCTCTGGAGGAATCCTAGCCCAAGAATTTGAGCCAAAGACCCAAAAATCAGAAACACTTGGATTGTGACCCATCCAAGCCTCATATGGTGTTTTGACATCCAAATATTTGTGAGAAGATATGATTTTTATGTATGTAGCACAGTTAATGGATTCAACCCATATCTTAGGATTCAAATCATTTTCTTCCAACATACAGGTTGTCATCTCCTTGAGATCCTTTTTCTTGGACTCTGCCACACCATTTATTTGTGGTGTGTAGGGCACTGAATGTTGCATTTGGATGCCAAATTATTCAAAAATATGCTGCAAAATATTGTTCACATACTCCTTGACATTTTAAATCCTAAGGACCTTGATCTTGTTCCCACATGCATTCTCAACCAGGTCTTTCCAAACTTTGAGAGTCTCAAAAAGTTCATATTTGAGTTTGAGAAAGTATACCTCGTATAACGGTGAGAAATTATCTATGATGGTTAACACAACTTGATCCTCCATAAGAGGGTGTGGGAAGATGCTTAATTAGGTATGAATGAACCAAATCAAGAACTTAGACATCTCTCCTTTCATTTCATCTCTCATAGCTGCACTCTAGATGCTTTCCCACTACATGTCCTATGCATGTTCCATTTGATATCTTGATGGAAGGAATCCCTTCCACCATGCCTTCTTTTATCATTTGCAAGAGTTAGGAGTGTATTCACTTGATATGGGGGAGTAAATGATATAAATTCATGGTCAGCAACACCTAAATACACAACCTTTCCTATAGAGATATCTACTATCTCCATTTTACTTGGAGTAAATGTTACTCTCTTGGATTCTCTAGTGTGTGTCATTTGATATAGTGAAAGTAGGTTTTCTACTATATATAATACAAATAAAACATTATTGAAGTACCCATATACTTGATCAATCCTTCCAACCCCTTTTCACTTGAATTTCTGAATCATCACTCGTTCAAACTAATGGACCAATGTGAGAATACATGGCCGAGAAGTAGTACTCTATGGAGGCCATATTCCTGGAAGATTTAGAATCTATGATGAAGGAAGAAGGATCTGAATAACCAACAACCAAAGCATGGAACCTTTCTTTGTTGTCTGAGCCTGAAATTCCATCCTTCTTCCTTGCGTACTCAGGAAGTGGGATGTTGTTCTTGTCAAGATGTTATGCCATCAAGTCTATCGTATTCATCATGCATGCATTCTCTAGATGCCACCCATTGTGATAGTAAGTGAATTTGGTATTATCTTTATTCTTCGTATCCTTGTCCTTGCAACGATTTGAGCCCCCATCTAAATATTTATGTTTTTCCAACTTCTTCTTCTCTTACTGCCTCGAATCCTTAGCTTTGTTCTTTCCTTTGATTGGATTCGAAACACTTGCAACAAGGACTTGATCCTTACTGGATTTGATGGTACCCATTTTCACTAGCTTGTCTTTCTCTTTAGTCGTTGACTCCATGAAGTCATTCAGTGAAGGCATGTGCTTGTTTTGAGCTATGAGCTTACTATATTTGAATCTAGACACAAACACTGAGTATTGTGGCCCTAGCTTCAAAAGTATGGAAAATATGAGTTGCTCCTCCTTATTCTCTATGCCACATTGCTTGATTTGAAGAAACAATGATTTGAATTTAGTGAAGAAATCTTGGATTGTCTCAAAGTGAGCTAGACTTAGTGAGATTAGCTCGTTTTCAAGTTGGTGACCTCTCATCTCATCAGTCTTCCCAAACAATGCCTCAAGATTAAGCCATACTTCATTTGGATTTGATAGTATTTCTACATGGAAGAGAAAGTATTTGATCGAAATGTTGAGACAAAGCATTCTATTGAAAGCCAGGATTTCACATCACATTCAAGCATACAGTAAAGCACATACACAGCCATCAAAGACAAGGAATTTGGGAAAGGACGTCCAATCTGATGATGTATTATCATTGATTACTATTTATACATTATGAAAGAGGTTGGAGCGATTGTATCCGCTCCAGCTACTCATTTGTTAATATCTCTTTAATTATACACTTATACAATTATGATGACATTTAGGAAGTCAAGTGGTCCCCTCTACATATCCCCCACAAACAAAAGATTTCTTCATCCTGAGGAGAACAAAGAAATATTCCTCAACATCCTAGGTCTCTACTACTGCTGAAGTAGCCCTCACTGTGCATCAACCATGCATACCGGTCTGCATAGGTAACTCAGTCGCAACAGCTACCAACTTGATAGGAGAAAACGCATGCATAAGGATCTACTATGACTATTTACTCTTCATCCTCCATCGTCAATCTGGTAGTAGTTCATCAAAGCCTCACCCTCTCACAACGGTGGTCGACTATCCGCAACTAGGTATTTCAGTTTAAAGCCTCACCTTGGCTCATCTAATCGACATCTCCATTGGTTCAGGCATGTGAGCCCTTTTAGCTCTTCGACTTTCTAGGCCATTTCTCTGTCTTCTGGATTTTCGAGGTCACAACCCAGGAATAGTTTCATCATTTTGATAATGAGGGGTACATTGTCATCATGTCTCATTGGAGCGCTTTTCTGTGTAGGTGAATGATATATGATCAAATTCCATCATCGTCATCTTCTTCTGTCGTGAGAGTTTAAATCCCCTGCAAGCTTGTATGTTTCCTGCTCATGTGCATGGTCTTGGTCATGATCAACTACTTGTACTTTGACTGACTTAATATGACTCAACTTGCAATGGTTGGAAAGAGACCAACCTGATTTACAAAATATGGAGGGGATCGCCTGCCTCACCAGAGACTCATGTTTAACCCCCTTGACTCGGTCAACACAAAAAATTTAATTAACAAACATTAAACTTAACTTACAAAGGTTTGCAAGAGACCAACTCACTCTATACTTTTAAAAAATTAAAAAAATAAACTCACTTTATAAGAATGTGTGACTTAACTGACATTTTTTTTAATAAATCTATGGCTTGACACCTCAACTAATTCATATTCTTTTATTTTTTATTTTTTTTTATTTTAGAATTGAAAATCACCACTTTTTATTATTAAATTTGCATTTGGAAAACTGATCATCCCATTACATACCTATTAAAGGAACAGATCCATAATTCATACCCATACATACCAATATCGTCCACAATATCTAAACAACTCTACATCCAATTCCAGACATAAGGAAAAAAATCTCCTAAGAAAAGCAAAACAGCTCAACCTTCAAGCTCATGAAGATGATTAATCTCCCCTCCGAGAGAAAAATATGTCAGAGTAACAATGTGCTGATGGGTGATCATCTAGACATATTAGGTGTATATTCTTCAGTTGACGATCTTTGGGAGGACATGAGCATTTGCATGTTGATTGATGAGTTGGCTAGTTTATGTAACACACAAGACTTTGCATATTATAGATTCATCATACTAATCAACCTACAAAAATGAAGAACGGTGTTTCCTATGGGTATGTAGATCGGTGTTGCATCAACACTCCCTCCATCTCAACAGTTGCTCATTTAAAAATGGACTGTATTCATCACTAGCATATCAGATTTGACAAAAATATTTCACCAAGAATATAGCAAACAACATCCATTACTAAGTTGCAGATTAAGTTAAGGTTCCCTTAAAAATCACAGAGTGCGCTCCGATCTTCTATGAACATTGAAATCCAAAGAATAATTCTTAAAGAGAGCTTAGCATATAGACACATTGAACAATCAATGCTGCATAACATTGGTAGTGAATATGAAAATAATTATATTTTTTCAATGTCTTCATCTTTAAACTCAATGTATTCATCAACACGACCTTCTTCATCTTCATCGAGACTGCCTATGATACCCTTTTTGAGATGGAAATTATCTGGAAGCTCACCATAGGCATTGATAAGTTTGGCCTCATCCGACATGTACTCAAGATGACATCGTATTTATCATCCTGGCAGTCCCTAAGCCCAACAAGGACAATGTTTCTAGCAACAAGCCAAACCTTCTTGTGCATCTTCCCCCGAATATGGCAGAGATGCTTGCTTCCATCGATTCAAAGGGCCTCACAGTAGCCATTTCCTAGCATCCTAGGGACTTGGGAATACTCTACCCATCTTCTTTGAACACGAATTCTCTCTTCTCATCGTCATCTCCATTATTTGTTTTCACATTCATTTCCAAATCTATGTCGATTTATAAACTTAGAATATGTAATCTAATTTTGAGCAATCGCATACCTTTTAATCTAGGTTATCTTCAAGATTTGAATTCTGTAATTCTTTATGTGAGCATCTTCAATGGTGTCTTAAAAAAATATAGTCTGCAATCAGTATTTATTGACCAGCAAGCATATACAACTAGGCAGTTCTCGAGCGAAAAGAATTTGTTCATTTATTCCTCAAACAGGAAAGTAATCTTTTATCTTTGTGGCAAGTTACTTTCACGAGTATTTCACGGTGTCTTTAGGATTAAAACTGTTCCCCATACACTGATGCTGTCACCCAAACCGCTTGGGGGAATGCAACGATGCTAGATGTTGAAACCTAGGCTTTCGCATCACATTCAAGCATACAATAAAGCACATACACAGCCATCAAAGACAAGTACTTTGGGAAAGGACGTCCAATCTGATGATGTATTATCTTTGATTACTATTTATACATTATGAGAGAGGTTGGAGTAGTTGTACCCACTTCAGCTACTCATTTTTTAATATCTCTTTAATTATACACTTATACAATTATGATGACATTTAGTAAATCAAGTGGCCCCCTCTACACATTCCAAATGCTTCATCAATCCTATTGAAGAACTTCAATTTCTCAACAACAGACTTGGGTTCGACTTCTATCCCCATGGTGACCCTGTACAGGCCTTTTGACCTCAACTAGATCACCATTTTGGCCTTCCATTCAAAATATTTGAATGGGG
The DNA here is from genome assembly GCA_001517045.1 of Pseudotsuga menziesii. Classification (NCBI taxonomy): domain Eukaryota; kingdom Viridiplantae; phylum Streptophyta; class Pinopsida; order Pinales; family Pinaceae; genus Pseudotsuga; species Pseudotsuga menziesii. The sequence goes on from LPNX011171394.1 coordinate 108,878, forward strand.
TCAGAAAAACATGGGTCTTCTCCATTTCTTCTTGCACACTAGGTGACAAAATGTTGATTGTACCTACAAAGCAAACACTCGAATCTATCTAGAAAATCCCTCAAACAACAACTCAAACACTCTATATTTGATTTAAGGGTACAACAATATATCATACCATTTGAGATTTGATTCCCAGTAGGATGTAGGAGCCAAGGATATTCTCACAATTCGATATTACTCACAAAATATGCACAAAACAACTGAAAGAGTGAGAATATCATACACAAATGTAGTCAACAATTGGTATTATTATGATTGTACAACTTGTAAATATGTCTTGAACATTTTATATTACAATAGGGATAAATCATGAGGACTTGGAGGCCATCTAGATGCATACAAGTGCCAGACCATGATTTGATCCTCAAACCCCCGTAGGTGAACCAATGAGCTTACAAATCATCCAAAAAGGTCACAAATGTAAGTCTGAATAAGGGTGAGGCATGCTAGAACATAAATGGAGGCACGCTAGGCATGGGTGAGCGAGAGTGGATCTGATAGGTAATAAATGCCCAAGGAAGGAAAAACTTCACCACAAACATGCACCAGCACCTAAAGTCAAACACAATACCTGAATATGGGGATGGAGGAGCACACCAAGATAGGCTACCATCAATAAGGGAGCCTGGGTTGTTAGAATGATCAACCTGGAGCACCTCAACTATTACAATGATCAAAGTGGAGCACCTCAACTATCAGTAGATGATCATTTTTCCTAAGTATGGACCATGGAATATAACATAGAAGCTAATGAAATGTGTCCTAGGTGTATGATCATGGTACTGAGGCATATTATTACTCTAACAATGATGGAGAAGCCATGCTACAAGTAGTGGAGGGAAACCTAGATAGGATTACCCATGATGATTCAATTAGTAGTTGGCATGTTGTCAAACTTCAAAAAAATTTAGCACTTCGACTTCAACAAATTCGATAGGTTTAGTCGGCTTCGACAAGTCCAAACCTCAATAGGTTTCACACTTCAAAAACATCGATGACTGTCGAACATTGACAGAGTGTCCCTCTATTTTCTAGTCGTTTGTGACAGTTGAACATCTAAACTGTTATAACTTATTTTGTAACTTAACGTAATGGGTAGTCACCCAAGAGTCTCAACATTCTATATAAACATGTACACTATTACAATATACATCAAGCAAAATTCGATAAGAAGAAGTGTTAATAGAAATTGGTTCAAATTCGTGCATATTGTCTATGCACATACTTTCTGTCTATATAGTATATTTCCTACATTACATATTTTTTTCATGATTATTCCATAACAATGATCAGCTTATTCAGTCAAAATGTTGTCCCTATTGTGATCCTAGGAATGACCTTAATCATTGGCATCATATCTTGTTCAGAGCTTAAGTTACATAAGCACTTCCATCAAAGATATTTAACTTATGCATGTTCAAACATGCTCGCAAACTCAGCAACACAAGAAGACATTATCTTCAAATTTAGAAAAGATGGTTGAAGAAGTAGACAATAGACATGCAACTGTCGAGACAAAACAACTCATAGAAAAAGCACTGGCTTTCCAACAAACCAAAATTTTTTCCCAGTTTAATGAGATTCTCATGTTATTCGCTTCAATATTTGGAGAATCCTGGATGAGACATGAATCCAATAAAATCATCCCCTTCAAAGTGCAAGTGAATATGAACATACCGAATCTTGAAGGCAAGATTGAGATGGAATCTGTCGACAATTAGGTACAACAATTAGAATCTTACTATTTTGTGAATCAACTCTCTGGAGAGGAAAATATCACCATTGAATCCTTAAAGATGTCAACCTGCGTACATTGGTGGTGGGAAAGTTTATCAACATAGATGGAAATAGAAGGCACCCCCATATACACATGGGTAAAATTTGTCGAATACGTCCGAAAGGATTTCTACCTACCCAAGTATCTTGAACAACAGTATAAGAAGCAGAAACAACTAAGGCAATGGAAAGACCAATCCATGTAGAGTTACACAGATGAATTATATTGACTAATGGATAGACTTGGCATCTAAGAAGAAGAGAAATCACTTTTCCTGAAGTACACCTGTGTATTATCCCTATACATTCAATAAGAGATAGATTTTCTGATTATCAGTATGCTTGCAGATGCATTTAATTATGCCAACAATATTGAATCTAAACAAAAAGGGAAAGCACATTTTGCAAATAAGACAACATGTTGAACATCCAACAAGAAGTTTCCAGATGACTCCAACAAGTCAAAGCACCCTTCTTAGATGACCCCTCCAAATCCTGATTATCATAAGAATAATTTTCAGAAAGACAAGAAGGATCGCAGAAAACAAGCTCCTGTTGGGAAACGATGCGATTATCACAATTTATCTAGAATGATACGTTAGAATGTAAAGCTCGAAAGAAATTTTTGGAAAAATTGTCGACCTCTAACTTAGCCGACAAAACCCTGGTAGTATATGATCCAAAAGCATCAACCCTCTTGGCTTCAACATAAACCACTCTGATAAACTCAACTTTCATCGATGAGGGGGAATGAGAACGTTCATTCCATACATAGATATGGGTTCAGAAAAATCCATTACATCTAGTTGTGGATAATGGTATCCAGAAGAACTTCGTTTTTGAGGTCCTTCTGAAGAAATTAGGTCTTGTCACCACTCCACATATGTTTCCTTATAATATCAGTTAGATGAAGGATGGACAGGAACTAAGGATAACTTGCCAATGTAGACTCTCCTAATTTATAAATCCTTTTGAATATGAAGAACTTTGTGACATGGAATATATTTATACAGTTGACTCCCTCTTTGGAAAGCCTTACTTATGGGATCAACATAGTACATATTATTCACGACCACAGAAGGTGATTGTCAAAATTCAGAATCAATGGTACGTAATACCAGAGCGACAACCCACATCTACACTTTCTATGATATATGCCAAACAAACAAAGATGATTATAAACCATGCCCAGAAGTTCACATTGATTATGATAAAGCCTTGAAATTCCAAGAAGACTGCAACAATTAGTCGACTCACCAACCAACACATCTCTCAACAATAGCAATATATCGACCATATTCTTGACGAACATCGGAACGTATTTCAAGAACTAGTTGGAGTACCTCTGCATTGTTAGGTAAAACATTCCATTGAACTTGTTCCTGGTTCTTCATTACATAACAAATATGTTTACAGAATATATATTCTTGATAACGAAGATATTCGTAGACAAATATAGGACTTGATCAACAAAAGTCATATCTGCCCTAGATCCTCTCCATGTGGAATTCCAGTTGTACTAGCTCTGAAGAAAGACGGGACTTGGCCCATGTACAACGACTATTGATCTCTCAATAAGATTTCAGTAAATAACTGGTATCCTCTTCCACAGATAGATGAACTCATTGACAATTTGAAAAGTGATAATTTCTTTACAAAGCTTGACCTTAAGCCAGGATATCATCAAATTTTGATCAAGTCCACTAATGTATGGAAAACAACTTTCAATAAAAAGGAAGGATTGTTTGAATGGTTAGTCATCTCTTTCAGCTTAACCAATTGACCTGCAACCTTCATGAGATATATGGATGACCTTCTATGACCCTTCATCGACAAGTGTGTCATTTTGTATCTCGACGATATCCTGATTTTTTTTCGATCATGGGAATAACATGTATGACATATTCAATGAGTTTTTGACACTCTCTAGCAACATTGACTATATCTGAACATGGATAAATGCTCATTTGTGATGACCAACATTAAATATTTGGGGTAATTAATTGACTCTCCAGGCATTCATTTCAACTCATAAAAAGTACATATCCTCAAAGATTGGCCTATTCCTCAAAAAATTCATGAACTAATAATTTTTCTTGGTTTGGCGAAATTCTATCAATGGTTCATACTTGGCTTTAGCCACATCACATGGCCTTTGAATCAGTTGACTAAAGAAAATGTGAAAAAATTCTTCAAATGGACACTAACACAACAACAAGCTTTTGAACAAATCAAAAACAAGATTTATACTGCACCAGTACTTGTGTTACCTGATTTGCATCATCTCTTTGATATTGAGATAGACACATCGGACTATGCCCTCAGTGCAGTAATCACCCAATCACGTTTCATTCTGAATCTTTCAAAAATATGGTTAGAAGTTATTCCATGTATGAAAAATAATTGCACTCCATTTTACAAGATATTAAGAAATGAAGACACTAGATTCTTGGAAAGGAAACGGTCATTCTTACTAACCGTATTCCTTTACAATTTTCCTCGTCCCAGTCGAAACTACAAACAACCCAAAAATTCAAGTGGGTTAATCACCTGCAACAATTTTAGTTAGTAATTAAATATCGAAAAGGAAATGATAACGTCACAACTCGTTTTCTGAGCAGACCACCCAGTACTCTACTGTGCATAGTGATGGGTATGTATGGCTATGACACCACTAGTTGGCCACAATTGTATTCAGTAGACTACAATTTTTTTGTAATATATCAACAACTTCAGACTAACGCACTTTCTACTACCGACTACTTCCTGAAGGACACCTTGCTATACAAGCTTAGATAGCTTTGTGTACCGACCGGTGACTACAAACAAAAGCTCATTTGGGATGCGCACTATAGAAAACCACGTGCCATTTTGGAGTTTCAAAAACACTCGTTATTATCCAAAAGTATTTCTATTATCCTTCACTTAAATTTGACAAAAACAAGTACATTCGATCGTGTGTAGTTTGTGCCATTACTAAACTGCTGAATCGATGATAAGGACTGTACACACCCCTGCCAGTTCCTAGTCGACCATGGGAATCTATTTCAATGGACTAATTTATGGGATATCCTACTACCAAATATTAACATGATGTGATCTTAGTAGTAGTTGATGGATTTTCCAAGATTTCTATACTCATACCATGAAACAAGACTACGACAATGCATCAGACTACTCAGCTCTTCTTGGAACATGTTTGGAAACATTATGGCCTTCCAAATACCATTATCTTTGATAGAGATTCCATATTTGTCAGCACATTTTAGAAAAATCTCTAGCAACAGCTTGATACGAGACTCTCTTTGTGGACAAACTTCCATCCTCAAACAAATAGACAGACAAAAGTTGTAAATCACTAGGTAGTACAATTTCTTCACATGTACAACCACAAGAATCATCGAACATGGGATGGAAGCCTCCCATACATACAACACATCTACAATCATGCTCAACATAGTTCTACGAGAAATATTCCATTTGATATCTATTATGGATTTCAACCCCCAGTGCCTATCGACTTGATCAGTTCCTCGACACAGTCAAATGGAACCGACTTCAAAGGACGAGAAGTGGAGAAAGCATTACAGTTTAGAGATCAAATATATAACATCTAGAGGCGAGAAAAGGAAATGTTTCAATGAGATAATGTAAAATGTAAGGACTGACATGATAAGCATTGTATTCGTTATTCATTCCAAATTTGGGATCACATCTGTTTACATCTAAAGAAGCAGTGCTTCATTGGTCCATAAAGAAAGATGAATCCTCTCCTTGTTTAAAGTGGCTAAAGTTGGACAGCTCCCCTGTGCAAGTAAAATGGTACTCTGCTACTGAAATAACCAAGAAGTTTCCTCACCTAAAAAATCACACAATGGAGGACATTGTTACTTTAAGGAAGGAGGAATGATCCACTCAACAGTTGGCATGTTTTCAAACTTCAACAAAGTCTAGCACTTTGAATTCAAAAAATTCAATAGGTTTAGTCGGCTTTGACGAGTCCGAACCTCGACACAACTAACATCCTCGACAAGTTTCACGCTTCAACAACACCGACGACTTTCGAACATCGACAACGTGTCCCTCTACCTTCTAGTTGTCTGTGACAGTTGAACTTTCGAACCGTTATAACTTGTTTTGTAACTGAATGTAATGGGTAGTTAACCAAGCGTATCAACATTCTATATAAACATGTATGATATTCTAGTATACATCAATCGACCTTAGATAAGAAGAACTATTAATAGAAATTGGTTGGAATTCTTGCATATTTTCTATGTGTATACTTTCTATCTATATAGTGTATTTCCTTCATTACTTATTATTTTTATGCTTCCATCATAACAGTGCTCAGATTCTTCATTCGATTTTTTGTCCCCAGCATGCACCTAATCATGACCTACAGGACATTATGTGTCTACTCTAAGGATGGAGAGGGTCCCCATTGCCATGCGGGAGCATGTAGTGGGATTTCCCCCTTCCTGGATATGCCTTCTACAGAGGGTATCTAGGGTTGTTTTATGTTACCAAGAGGTTGTGGAAGATGCAATTGTTGTAGCAGAGTCATTGTAGTTTCTAGCATCATGATGGAATTTGATCATATTTTGTATTTTTATGTACTTATTACTAGATCTTCAAACTAGGACTTGACGTATATGGACATATTTTACTTATATATAACAACGTATTTACATGTGTTTCTATGTATCATTTTATGTGTTTTTTAAAATGTATGTGAAAAATGCCAATCTAAGATGTAATTAGCATATGCGTCAGTAATTATATTTTGGTTCCCTTGAATGTGATTGTATGTGATATGTTCAAAATTTCTTTCAAGTAACCTGATTCATAAAAACTGACGTAATAGAGTAGGATTTCTCACTTGGTAAAATCCATTAAGATGAGAGACCTCTAACTAGGATTCAACTCTAACTTCCATACAAGTAATACCATGCATGATAGCATCCCTCAATAGCTCAATAACAACACTATATTTGGCGACATTGTTAGTTTTAGGACCTAAACAAGCAACTCCCAAGGAAACTAGTTGTCATGTAGGTACATGAATGACCCAAGCAACTAAATCCAGATTGCAAGTGTGACAACTTGTACCATTACTGAATCCTATGAACCATTCCATAGACATATGAAATAAAACCATTCAAAATTATACAACTATAGTACCAAAACATAATAAGCAATAGGTGTAGTACTTTTTCAGGTATAGCTTGTTTCAGGGCTCAAGAAGCTTCTTATAGTCATAATCCATCAGTCTATAAGAACCCTTATTTAACACCTTAGACACAACTTATGGACCTAACCACATCGATTTGAACTTTCTTCCCCTAGGGGCTCCTTATCTTGGTCATAGACTAAAACAAGTTCTCTTTCAGAAAAAAACCTAGGTTTGACAACTTTGTCGTATTGGTTTTTGATCCATTCTTTGTGTGCTTCATTTGTTGTTAACAAATACCTTCGATGTTCATCTAGGTGATCTAGATGCAACAGATGTTCCTTGATGTCTGAAGTGTTGGGTAACACATGTATTGCAATATTTAGAGATGATATCTCACATTCAATTGGGGTGACTTCTTCCACTCAATAGACAAGTTGGAAGGGGGAGAATCCCATGGCAATATTAACCATAGTTCGAGATGCCAAAAGTGTAGGATACAATATAACATGCCAATTTGACCTACTTGCATTAATAGTCTGCTTTAGAATGGCATCGTGATGTTTTGTTAACAACTTCTACTTGTCCATTATCCTATGGGTGAAAGTAAGACAACTGGTCTTGTTTAAACCCTAGCAACGTAGTCAAGTCAGTCATCATTTTGTTTCGAAAGTGACTGCCATAGTCCATGACAATCTATTTTGGGATGTCGAATCTAGCAATAATTTGGTTGAAAATGAAATATGTTGTTGTTTCACCATCGACTTTGAAGTTAGGAATTCCACTTCCCACTTAGTAAAGTAGTCTACAATGACAATGATGTATTTATGCCCCCTTAGCAAATATTGGGTTATAGGTCATGAAATCTACCCCCCACTTAGTGAAGGGTCCTACCACGATGATGGGATGTAAAGGAGTAGCTTGTGACCGCATATTTATGGTGTAAATATGACATGGATGACAATGTTTCACAGCCTCCACACAATATTTAAATATGGTGGGCCAACAATAACCGACACGTAAAAAAATTTGGGTCATTGTTAACCCAGATAAATGACCCCCACATGCTCCACTGTGAAAATCATTTAGGACAAATTCTGCCTCCTCATGAGTGAGACAATGACATAGAATATAATATATTGCTATTCTATACAAGGTGTCTGTGATAATGAGGTATTTTTTAGCATTTAATCACAACTTTCATCACTCCTCTCGTGAGAAGGTAGCTATACATTTCAAATTATGAAGATATATCAAAATATCTTTGTACCAGGGATCATCAGTTGAAATTAGGAAGATGTGTTCGTTAGGAAATAGTTCATCTTCCATTGTTGTAATTTCATCACTAGGGAACTCAGAGATAATTTCCACAAATACTAAATACTTTTTCTATTTAGCAGACAAGAAATCCAAATTGAACTGTTGGAGTATGACAATCCATTTGTTAAACTTTCCTCTGAAAATCTGTCAGGATAGAACATATTAAAAATGATTTACATCTTCTACCACGATAGTTGTCTTGAGTAATATGTAGTGACGCAACCTCTAGATGACATACACTGCTACCAAGGCCAACTTCTCGATGTGTGAATATCTTAGTTTAGGTCTAGGAAAATCCCGAATGAGATAATAGATGATGTGTTCCTGGAATTTTTCATCTTCCAGCACCAGCACTACTCCAACCGTAGATTTTGATGTGGCCAGATACAATATAAAATCCTTTCTGTGATATGGTGGATACAACAACGGGGATGAAAATAATGCTTTCTTTAATGCCTCAAAAGACTATTGAGCGGATTCCTCCCATATAAATAGGGTGTCCTTCTTAACAAAGAACATGAAACCCTTGGTTATATTGGCATAATTTACTATGAACCATCTAAGAAAGTTATACTTACCCTGTAGAATTTGAATCTATCATATATTTTGAGGATGAGGTACATTGATAATCACCTCAACTCTTAACGGATCGACCCTAATACCTTTATTGGAGACTATAAACCTAACAGTATCCCTGACTCGACACAAAAGACACCGTTATGGGGATTTAAGTAAATCTTATAATGTTGGCATCTTTCAAAAATCAAATGTAGATGTTGTGGATGGTCTTTTATTTTCTTAGAATTAGCTGGACGGTCATCGACATAAGATTCAACAACATGTTTTATATCCTGAAAAGAAAAATTCATAGCCCTTTGGAAAGTAGCCCTGATGTTCTCCAAACCAAACAAAATTTTCTTATATGTGAAATTACCCTAGGGGCAGATGAAGGAAGTCTTATGTTGGTCCTCGGGTTTAATTTGGATTGGATTATATACCAAGAAACCATCCATAAAGTAAATCACTTCACTACCAGTGTACACGTCAATTATTTGATATATGAAAGGTTTGGGGTAGTTATATTTAAGACATTCTTTGTTTAAGTCCATGAAATTCATGTAGATGCATATAGTTCCTTTCTTCTTGTCTATCGGGAATGGGTTGGATACCCATTTTGTTAAAGAGATAGGGTATATGAAACCAGCTTTTAATAATTTCTCTACTTCATGCTTAACGGATGCTGCTTTCCGCAGATTCATCGGGCATAGATTTTGTCAAAAAAATATGATATTAGGGTATGTTCATATTTCATGATCTACTATAGATGGATCAATTCCTGGATTCTCCTCGTAAGACCAGAGAAAGACATCATGGAACTCCTTAAACAGGGTTGTGTAAGTGGTAATTTATTTAGGTGAAGAATTCGCTCCAATGTAAACATTTTCCACAACATCTGGTTTAGTGGAGATGTTGATGGGTATAATTATGGATATGTTTTCCATGTTTCCTTCATTGAACACTTTCCTTGGGAAAAGTATTTATAGGTTGGTCATCACCTTCACTCAATCTCACATGGAACTCAGAACTTTTGATTATGCTCAACTCTCATAGGAAATAGGATTTGTGATGCAAGTATTCACATACCTTATCAAATCCTATAATTTCCTCCAAAATGGCTTCATCATATGGAGAAACCATGTCTAAGAAATCGCATGAATAGGTTGAGCTCACAGCCCATGCTAGTACATAAGATTCCCCTTGCTCCTCTGGTATGGAAGGAGTAAGGAGGTGATTAGCAGTAGCATCAACAGAGCATGGTAAGCTATTTTTGTTGCTGACAAGGGAACATTAGGCTTGGTTTGTGAAGGGAAAACCCATGGATCGGTCATATCTATAACTCTACAAAATGTTATCCCTACACTAGTCGTTCCTAAAATTTTGATGGGGGTGGGAAAATCAAAAGTGTCCATCAATGATGTATACATCCCAGTTCCTAAGCTTTCGTTTTTCAAACGTGATTGATCGATTAAAGGAAAATTAGAATCTGACATGTCTGTATGACTCTTCTGTGTATAAGACAATTGGTCAATAGTCACTAGCTTCCATTCATGGGGGAAGACAAGAACACAGAAGACAGATGACATAATAGCACACATGGCATATGTCCAACTCCTACCCAAGAGTAAATTGTAGTCCAAAGGAGTGTCAACAACCTCTACTTCTACTGAAATTATTTTTCCTTCCAATTCAATGTCAAAAGAAGGAAGTATACTGTGAGGACGGAAAGACCTTCCATTGAAAGCAGTCAATAAGTTGTTTGACGGAACTAACTCAGGAGAGCCCAAATATTTCCAACACGGAACAACCATAACACATGTATATGCACCTTCATTTATAACAGTTCGTTCGATGCTTTTACCTCCATGGACTACTTCTATTTGGAAAGTTACGTGATAGGGTAATTGAGGCTTGACATTAAACAAGTCAAACTTGGTTGTTAAGTTGAGAGAATAAGTAGTACTGATGGATTCCTGAAGTACATTATACTGAGATGGACAACTCTGCAACACTTCCAACTCAGACATAGCACAAGGAGTTTTGGTTAAATCCTCCACAACTAAATAGTTTGGAGCCTCCCTTGCATTAGGGTTATGATATGTTTTTTTGAAAACACCTTTAGTATCTCGACATAGGTTCAGTCGTTTTTTCAATAGAAATAGGGTTGATTCCTTAGTAGGTTGTTTTTCTTTCTGTGAAGACTCAAGTTCATAAATCTTGGCTCGAGTTTGTAACAATGTTTGGGATCGTACCATGTTGATGTAATATTGATCGGAAGGGGGAGTATTCTGGGTGCCCCTAGAATTCTTCAAATCACTCGAAGCTGCATTTTTTCCTTATGGAAAAGGATCCTTAAGGAGAGCAGGTTGTTGCTTGAACAACTTCTGAGCATATTCCATTAAAGGGGATTGATAGGTCAAGTCATACTCCCAAAAACTCTTGAAAGGAAACTTTATATTTTTCTTCTCTTCCCCCCCCCTCAGCAATGTTTGTGGGATTTTGTTTGTTTTGATTCCCCTCCCCTTTTTCCCTTTATTTTCTTCCCATCGGACTACTAAGTGACCTTTGGGTTGAATTGTGCATTAAAAACTTTTGCATTCTGATGGGAGAATGTTATAACCTTGGATTCTTCCACTTCATACTGCTTAATTGATAGTTCATGTATTTATTTTTCTAGTGATTCTATAGTGGGTGGTTGGAATGAACCAATGATGCCATTGACATGCGTTCCTGTCTTTGGTTTTGTAATATTCGTATCCGTATATTCTCAATGATTGCTCAGTTCAATAATCAACCAATGGAAAATAATTCCATATTGGAAATATTAAATAAATATTAAAGATGAATGATGATAAAAGATTACAAAGTGAGTGCCATATATATATTAATTGTAAAGGAACTTTGGATACCATCAATGAAAGGATGCGTCATTTTAGAATAGTTTACTCATAACCATTTATTAATTATTAATTATTAATATCAATATATATTAATATTAATAATATATATATATATATATATATATATAGTTTGTTGTTATTATTTAAGTTTGTTACATTGCCTTTCGGTTCATGATGCTTTGTCCGCAAAGCATTATTTATAAAACTAGTTGATAATTTAAATATTGTTAGTAAAACCATGGGTTATTTCACTTTGTTTTTTAACTTTTCCTCTTTTATATCTTTGTTGATAATTTTTTTTCTTCTTTATTTTTCCCTCTTTTGTTGATAATTTCTTTTCTTTGTTTGTATTACCAATTGTTACCAGAGAAACTTTGAATATGGATGGTTAAAATCCATTGTGAGGTCAAAGACCTAAATTCAAGGAAACCTTGATCATTTTGGACAAAAGCCAGAGATCAGTAGAATCCCTAGGAAGGGTTGGCTCTAATATCAATATAATATCTGTATCTAGATATTCTCAATGATTACTCAGTTGAATAATCAACCAATGGAAATAATTCCATATTGGAAATATTAAATATGAATGATGATAAAAGATTACAAAGTGAGTGCCATATATATATATTATATGTAAAGGCACTTTGGATACCATCCATGAAATGATGCATCATTTTAGAATAGTTTACTAATAACCATTTATTAATTATTAATTATTAATTATTAATATCAATATATATTAATATTAATAATTAATATANTAGGCGTAGATCATATCAAGCTGTTGGAATCTAAGAATGGCCTCTTCTTTGGTTGTTACACCTGAAGTTGAAACATCCTTTGAAATATATGGAAATAGATATTTCAAGAACCATTCCAACATAAATTTAGGAGTAATATTATCTTTGATCAACCTCTTTCTTATTCTCCACGATTGAATGTGGTCAGAGATGTGAGTGGCTTTGTTCTGCTAAAAATTCAAGAAAATATCAATATCAACATTATACTGAACCAAAAGTTGAAAGTGGTTGAGGAAAATAGTGACTAAGTCAAGAAAATTTTCATAAGAACCAGAAAGAAGTTCAATATACCATTTAGATGCTACACTCGTCAGGTTTGATTTTAAGAGCCTCAACTGAATTATATCATCATTCAATGAGTTAGAAAAGCACCATATATGGAAAGTTGTGGCATCGTCACCATGGTCCTCTCTAGTATTTCGTACATATCGGAAGGGAGATTGATAGGGACTGGTTTCCAAGTCAGATCATGGCTAACAAGGTTGTTCATTAATTTCGAGAGTTCTAGCAAGCTCAAAGTTGCCAGAAAAGGAATTCAAAGTCGAGCTAGGAATTGATATTAGGGGACATGGTGTGAGGAATTTATTGCACCAATGTTCCCATAATTTTGGCTGGAGTTTTCCCCAGTGGCTGAATGTAAAGATATTACAATGTTATAAAAAGGATTCCATCGAAAATATAAGGGGTTACTGAATTGAGGTGTGTTGTACTCAGTTGGTTTGGTTCCGACTGAAACCGGTGGAATTGATACTGTAGCTATTGAAATTCCACCAAACAGTGAGAAAGTAGAGCTCCCAATCAGTGCAGTCGAGACCTGACTAGAGGTTTGAAAATTGAATCCTGAGAAAGGATCAGGATTCCAAAAGACACGCCTACAAAAGTAGGTGTAGGGCCTACATATGTCGAGGATGGAGGAATGTGTCCTCGATACGAGGGATACCCTTGGATGAAAGGAGTGGAACAACTAGTATTGTGCTAAAAATTTTGTAATAGGGGAGAGGATGTAAAATGCATATTGGGTACGCTAGTAACTACCACATTAGCCAAGATGGTAGTAGGGATCATGGGCACTGAGGGACTGGCCACTCTAACACTTTGATATAAAGGAGTAGGTGGAGTAAAATTTAAAGATGCTACCAGTGCATTAGGTATGTTTGACAGGGAAAAATCACATGCAGAGGAGATGATCCACTGGATGACATGGCTGAAGTAGGGGTATAGATATTCCCTATATCTGTGTCTAGTATTTGACATGAAAATACTTAATGGAACACCAATACTAGGTTGACTAAAATGCCTAACTTGGACAAGTACTAGATCTCGCAAATCAGTAAGAGATGAATTACAGTTCCTTGCAAACTCTTCATCCTAAAAGTCTTTGATTTCTACTCACAGATGGTTAAGTTGACTATATCTACGTTTAGGTTCCCCTGGACTTTCACTAATACCCACCGATTCAAAAGAATCACTTTTGTTTATTATCCTCCTTCTAGGTGGTGGTGGAGGCTCCACAGTTGTAAGTGGAGGAAGGCTTTGCAACCTTTGTGACCTACGAGAATTTTTATCCTCCATAGCTAAATATCTTTAATTCACACACCTAAGAGGTCATATACTATATCACAAGGAATCCAAAAGGAACACCACTAAAAATTTCCCTAAGCATCACAACCAGGAAGGTGAAGATATGCCTTCCAAAGGAACATTTGGGATGATGAGGGCCCAGAATAGACCAGTGAAGATTTAAAGAGTAGTTAACCGATGTATTGATACAAGTTATATGGCTGGAAGAATTTGAATCACCAGCCACTCTCAAAAATTATCGCACGGGGTTTACTCCTACGTCTACCCTAGGTAAACTGGAAATATCCTTCCACCATCACCTGTGTAGAAACCTTATTTCAATATACTATGGTTACCAGATATACAAGAAAGTTTCGGACAAACAGGTGTCGGTCTGACTAATGTGCATGGGTAGGGTAACAAGCCCAAAATTCAAGAAGCATCGACACCACACCAAACCAAAAGTTGCTACTAAATGAACCCTATACGCACAACAATCCTGGTTTAAGATCAACTGAGTATTGGAGGGGTATCTCCGCAACTCAAGCTTCACATGACCTCGTGCTTGACTCATGTGTTAGAGGATATTTCCAGTTTACCTTCCTATAGAAGTGGGTTTCCTAATCGATATGCCTCTATGTTAGAATTTAACAAGTTTCGAATAGTTATAGATAGCCTTAATCTGAAACCCTAACCTAAGCTAGTTAGTGATGCCCCAAAAAAGAAAAATGTTACTAATTAATTTTAAATGTTATCATTCTTTTTAAGGATTATTTTTATTTAGGGTGGTGACCGTGCAACTTATGATGTTTTTTGGACTTGACTAGAAAGAAAAAATATGGTGTAAATTGATTTAAATTAACATTTCCATTTAATTTCTCTTTTCCTTTTTCAAAAATAATAAAACTTTAACTATTGAACTTTGCAAATCAAATGATGTGATTTTTTTCTTTTCTTTTTGAAAAATTCAAAGAAATGTACAATATGCCTACTTAAGACTAAAAATGCATCTAAAATGCTTTGTTTTTATATTTGTTTCAAAAATGAAAGTGACAAATGCCACTTATGCACATATATAAGGTAGAGCTATGAACATGTGTATTGACAAGACTAAAAAACAGACATAATGTCATTTAAATTAAGGCTACTCTAATCCATCTATAGAGTTAAGGCTATTTCAATCCATAATGTCATTTTGTGTAACGACAAATTTGGTGTCATTACTGAAACAGAGAAGAGTCAAGTTGAATGGTATAACACCAAGCTGTGTATAGCAGCAATGAAAGGAATGAGTGACAAGGGAGCAGTTGAGGAAATATTGGCGCATTTGTTACAACTGGAAGAAGATTGCTTTATTGTAGGATTCCATCATTAGGTAGAAAACGATCAACAAAAGGCATGGAACGATATCCATGTAAAGATGAAATATTTTCAGTGCAATGACATGGTTCTACTCTACTATGGAAAGTTTGCAAAGCACCTAGGTAAGCTCCATATGCATTATCTTGGTCCTTACATCATAAATTGTATTATTAAGAGAGGTGCACTACAGTTGAAAATTTTAGATGGAACACCTTTTGCAAACCTAGTGAACGAAAGACGACTAAAGACCTATCGGGATAGCTCAATGCAACACCACTAACGAAAAAAATCAAGTGAAAAAAAAGAGAAGAATATTTTAGAGGAGTCCGTCAACAAAAAGAAAAATGACCACAAAAGTTGGTTGGACTGTGACAAGGTTTGGAGCTTGTTGACATCTGACGGAATGTGAACTTATCAATGGAGAAATAAATGAAGCAATTACAACAGGGAGGGTAACGATGCAAGTGGGAAAAACTTCATTCAATGACCAACGGGTGTACCGGATTTTCAAAATCGACAAAGGATTTGGTCAATCAACAGAATATTTGGCCATTATGAGCCAATATCCACTTGAATAGTAAAATTGGATGTTAGAAAAGTAGGTCGAAGCACATGATTTGATCCATTATGCAATCTTAGAAGAAGGTTTAGAGAAAATATTAACAGAGAAGAGAAGGGACGAAGCTACAACGGTGCATGTTATTTCTAGCACAAGTACACAAGAGACGCCAAGGGTGATAGAGACTATCGTAAAGGAATGAATAGAGATTGTTTCCTTACCTACATGGATATTCAAGAATAAGAGAAGTGCCAGTTGACCAATAAATCCAGAGAGAATATTTAAAATGACTCGTAGCTCTACACAAGCCATAGCAACAAAAGGATAAGCAGGTACATCGATCACCATGAAAGATGAAATGACAACAAGAGGAAGACAATCAGGGATGATGATAGCAGACATATAAGACTATGTGCTACCAAGGGAGGAAAGGGCGTAAGCAATACAACTTGGAAGTAATGCCAAGTATACCATCAAGGTGCCAATGACACCAAAGGGTGTCCATGTCACGAGAAACATAGTGCAGCGATTGCAAAAATTGTAGTATAGAGAACATGATATATTGGCATACTTAGAGTGCACTAAGGAAACACATGTGGAGATAGCGCATGGAAACAGAGGTTTGATCACAAGAGAACTAGTGCATTGGGAATTAAGATTGCAGCAATAAGGTCTCCTGTCAATAATCCATATGCCACATTTTGGGATATCTACAAAAGTGAATGCATGCATAAAGCAGCTACATTCCTTCTTTCATGGTAGATACTTATGGTTGGGCACCAAAATTATGATCACAGTCGATATGATTTCACATATCACATGATCACCCAAGGTAGGGGTAGATTCGTTGTAATATTTCTAGGGGAAGGATAACGAAAATAAGCTTGTTGCAAAACTGGAGAAAAAATATGGGGTGGAGAAGGACACTATAGCATACCTGATTGACACAATCAATGATAGAGAGGTTAGGATTGCAACAAAGTTGTTGATGATTAAAATTGTGAGGAAGAATCAATCTAATCAATGCACATCAGGGGTCATTGCATCCACAGAAGAGTGTGCAATGGGAGTCCAAATGAATCGGTGCTCTTTTTGTTGAATGAATTAATGGAGGACGCACTACTAGCATAGGAGATAGGTAAGGCATTCACATATTCATGGATATTAATACCGATGGCATTGGTTGACTGGATGGAACCAATGTACTACTAGGGGATGGAGACCAAAGTTTCCAATGTGTGGCGAGCATCATGATACAAAAATTTGTGGGTGCTAAATTACAAAGAGAGACATACAAATACTTACATTCAATTCGACAGTTATTTAGACGCATTGAGAATAGAAGCGGTAAATATTCTGTGCCTAACATAAGAAGCCGGGCAGAAGTATCAGAGAGTTACAAGGTTGTTAGTAGGGTATCAAGCCATATTCATTCAGGCATGTGCATACCTAGAGAATCAGTGTTTGGTGATGCAATACAAACTCAATGATGAAGAACTAGATGCCATAGTGGAGGAATAGCTTGAACAATAGAAGTTTATTGAAATGAAATTACATACACATATACATCATTCATGAAAGATACAACTACATTAAATACATTCCATTCAAGCATTCATTATATACATATTCATTTATAAACAAGTACAGTTGCAGGGATTGAAACACAAGGAATACTTATCTTTATCAGAATCTTGTCCCACATTGAGCTATGGTGCAACAACGTTCCACCCAACCATAAGCAAGTGTGCTCCTTAATCTCTCAGCATCACTACCACCCCCGAGCTAGGCATGATTTCCACAAGGAACTAGGGAACACCAAATCACACACAACAAGACTATACACACAGTCAGCCCAAGTCAAACCAATAATCACATCCCAACACAGTCAGCCCAATAATATATGGGTTCTTGGACTTACTCTGCCAAGCCAACACAAGGATGCACTACACAACAAAAGACAATTTCTGGGTATGGACAAAACGTCCTAGGAACCCAAAATCGAATATGGCAAATGGGGGAAACAACCCAAGTGACCCAAATCATTCAGAAAATGTTGGATAGCCTTCCAAAGGAAAAACGACCTCTGTTCACACCATACTCATTCAGACCAAACAAAGAATGCCTACACAATAATTACAAGTTCTGGGAATGAAGGAAAACATCATGGAAGCCAAAACAACAAGGAAATTGGGGCTCAATAGCCCTATGACCAAAATCGACTTCACAGAACATTCAATAGCTTCACAAGGGTGAAGACGGCTTAGCAACCACTTTGAAATCATGGTTCCCTCTTCAATCTGCTGGGCATTTCCCAAAATGATTCTCCAGCCATGGGGGAATTAAACAAAAGAATAATCATGCCAGAAAAAAATAGAGGATGGAGGACTAAGAAGAGGAAAAATAAGCTACATGAGTGCCCCTCTGTGAATGAAGGATGGATGATCAAAACGTCTCGGCATATCCCCTAGAAAACATGAGGGAAGATGAAATGTGAACACATGAGGGAATGGTGTAAGTTTTTGGGTGTTTTCTTTCCCATGCAGTCGAAACACATTCTTCAAGAATGGGTGCTCTACCCAATTCAAATTTTTCCCATACTCTTCCCATTCCATGCAATAACTACCCCAACCAAATTTTGGAAGAAATAAATGATTGGGAAGAAAGAAAAGAAAAAGGGTAGTTTACATTTTTTATGTGTTTTCCCCAATGGCTCAAGGTTAAACATTCCCCCTCCTCCCTATCCATGGGAAATCATGCCCTCATCTCATTATTTGTTGCATTGACACAATTGGTTGTTGGTTTTTGCATATTACATGATGTTTACAAATGTGCTTGACTTAGCACATGAACCATCATCAACCATGATCACCTATACACCAAACATTAATCAATGATAGGGTATTGGCCTTCAGTTCCTTGCCATGATTCCATATAATATTTACATCATATACATTTAATGCAAATGGGGTAAAAAATGGGGTGTTACATTTGCCTCCCCCTTCAATAGCACTGTCCTCGGTGCTTTACAAAAATTTAACAATTTCTATACTGCCACCTCCCTTAGTGCTCTGCAAAATTGAACCAAAAATAGATGTGCCAATCACATGGAATCCTCCCGCTCCCGCATAGCTTCTTTAGGACCGCAATGCTTCCTATTCACCTTTATCTATCCAACAAAACAATATGGAACTCTTCCAAGTCCTTGCTTGCATGCATATGCACACACCACATAATCTTTTTCTGGTCTTGGAGAATCCTTCTCCTCAATTTGGAACATTTCCAGTGTCTTTGGCCACTAGCAATACCTATGCTTAAGCAATGAGTCAATCAATCAATTCTGGTGTTAGTATTCACAATATTTTCCAAAATCATAAATGAATCACATGCACATGTATATTGACATAGAATCAATCAAAACAAATTGTCAAGTGAACCAAATACTTATCTACATAAGTATATTCTCCCGGTTCCACAGGTATCCGACTTGGCTTTAGACAACCATGGAATTCACAACCCTTCCCCACCCCATACCTGGGTGTGCATTAAAGGTAGCCAAATTTTTGTAAGCCTCATATTAACTGCAAATATATTTTAATCAAGATCCGGTAGCCCTCTCTAGATCCCAACACCTCTCTGGATGCTTAATAGAATATTTGCTTAAGGTTCAACACTTCCTCCCAGCGCTAACTAATGCTCGGGTGCTTACTTTCTAGGAACCATAACAGATTAATTCACATGTCAGATTAATTGTCACAGGATTTACTTCTTAACAATATTCTCAAAATCTCAGCTGAATCATTATGTACATGTGTTTCAACAAAAATGTGCTAAGTAATCAAATACTTATTTGTGTAGAAGTTCATGATCGTGGTCAGCCTAGCTTCAAAACCTGACACCTCCTTGGTGCTTAATGATAGCTCTAGCATATGAGCCTAGCACCATTCCCATGTTGTCACCAATGCTCAGGCACTTACTTTCTAGGCATCATAATACCTAGGGTTTATTCTCTTCACGGATCCCCCACTCTCGTAACAGTCCCCTTACAGTGTGAATGTGAGTGGAAAGAAGTATAACTAGATGTCTTACACCCTAGGCGTCCCTAGTGATGTATAGAGGTTCTTAGCTGGAAGGGGGGAATACATCCTTCCAGAGGAGTCATCTTTCTCAACCGCATCCTCCCAAGAGCTATGTACTCCAGGGGTGGACCACCATCATCTCACCTGCGTTACATACAAGCATGTAGTTTATATGAGATGTCATTATAAAAATAATTGAAATTATAGCTTTCCAAACCTATTCCAAGAACATCCCTCCTATTCCAAGCACATCCCTCCAAGAAGCTATGTATCCAAGTACATCCTTCTGCGGAGCCATGTACAACCAATACATGTTTGCATCATCTCACCTGCATTATATATAATCATGCAGTTCATATGAGATGTCATTATAAAATTTAATCATAGACTTTCAAATCCATTTCATGCCTGGATAAATTTCAAATTATCAATGACTAATACATTGATAGTCAAATCCAAAATTTTGAATTCACAATTCTGCTTCCCACAAAAAAATCATATTTTTGCAACCATAAGGTCATCCTCATATTGTTTGGATTTTGAAAGTGGGGAGTAATCATCCCTGACTTACACATGCTGCCCAAAACCTGGACATTCATGTACAACATGTCATCTTGACACCATTGATAAGCCAAACAGTTAATAATATTTAATTAACAATTATCAACAAAATTTAAAATCTAAAGTTCAAAATCTATTCGGTTCAAAGGTTATATTTTAGTCATGCGACCCTTCTTATAGCCCATGGCAGTTTCCTTAGGTTTCAGTGGGTACCACCAGAATGCTCTGCTTAGGTCATTCTACCTGCAGTCTTTAGAAAGGGCGATTTCCTCATGGGACCACAAGTTCATATGCAGGCTTCCTCAGTGCATACATAGACTCAATTTTTCCTACAAAATATTCTTCAGTGAACCTCCTATAGTATCCTACAAGTGCCACAAAATATTTTACATCTATTAATTTTCTTGGAGCAAGCCAGCATCTCATGGCCTAAATATTTTGAAGGTCTACAGATATTCCTTTATCCGAGATAATGTGACCCAAATAATGAATTCCATCTTTGTATAAGTCATAGTTGCTCAGCCTTGCATACAGTTGATGCTTCCTGAGCAATTTCAAGGTCAGCCTCAATTGTTCCAGATGTCTTTCCTCGTCCTTTGAATAAGTAGGAATTTCATCAAGGAAAACTTCAAAACATACTTTCCCAAGTACCTTCTAAAAACATTATTCCTGAGGCATATAAACGTAGTTGGTGCACTTGTGAAACCAAATGGTACCACCACCAACTCATAGGATCTATACCTTGCTCTGAAGGTTGTAATATGAACATATCTATCCTTGATACTTACCTGATGGTAATAAAATCCCAATTCAATCTTGGAAAATACCTTTGCTCCTCTCATTTGATCAAAGAGGTCATCAATCCTAGGCAAAGGATACTTTTCCTTCACATTGAATTTGTTTAGCTGGCTATAATCAATACTCAACCCGAGTGTATCATCTTTCTCCTTCTCAAACCCAAATGGTACTCCCCACGGGGACACACTTGGATTGATATGCTTATTTTCCAACAACTCTTGCAGCTGCATTTTCAGCTTTAGGATTTATGGTATGCTCATCCTACATGGTGTCTGGGACACAAGTGTTGTTCCAGGAACATGCTCAAAGGTAAGATTAATGTCCTTTGGAGGAATCCCCAAAATTTCATCAGGAAAAAAATTCCTAAACTCCTGTAGCATATGAAATCCCTCAAACCTAGGAGTATCATACTCTGCTACCTCCAAAACATGAGTTGCATGCACTCTACAACCTTTCCCATAGAACTTCTTCAGCTACATTGCTGAAGACTTCCCTCTAGAGATCACTTTTGGCAAGCTTTTTACGACCCTTAGGTTTCCTTCGCCATCCAAGCACTCAAAATTCTTGTTGTAACAATCAAGATTTGTTCTATGTGCTTCCAACCAATCCATTCCAATGAGGACATCATATGATCCAAGTGACAGACCATTCAGATCTACAAAGGTGACTGACCTATCCATGATCAATGGACAATTAATTATCACCTCACTGATCTTCTTCTTAGTTCCAATGGCTAGTTGGACTAAACATGATCTTCTCTTCTTTGACTTCTTCAAAAGGCACATATCAACAAATACAAGGGTAATATAGCTATGAGTCGATCCAGGGTCAATCAAAATAGAAATAGTCTGTTCAATGATCTCACCGTCAAATTCCACCACCATTGAGTTATGACCTTCCTAGTGGTCTTCTAACACTGCACAAATTTTAGGAATGATTCCTGCTTCCTAACCCATACTTTCAACTTCTTGGGTGTGTTACGAAGAAAACTTCATATGGCTTGGGGTATGACAACAGACAGAGTAACCGCAAAAATCAATTCTTTCCCATATGCAAGAGAAATAAAACATCTAACACTAAAGAATCTCGAAACATACCTTATTTTGAATGGTTGATGTAGATCCTCGTTGAGCTTTTCCACTCTCGCTTGTGTTAGCAATTTTCTCTCTCGACATTCAGCAAACAAGACAAGCATGCTATATAATGGTGTTAGATATACTCTAGCATATATAATCAATAACATATAATCGTTTAAAAGCATACATGGATTCAATATTCATTTAAATGCACATCATTGGACAAGAAAAGATATTTCTATTAATATAAATCAGAGATTACAATGGTGACAACCTCTGTCGGTACGTCTATGAATCGGAGAAACTGAGACCTCCACCTGGGCCTCCACCACTTCAATCCTCCATCTCTCGATAGCAAGCTCACAAGCAAAGGAAATCTTGGGAAGAACACAAAGTGCTCCAAGGGACAAAGGGATGCAAACTCAAGTATAAGCTCTAGCAACAATGGAATATAGTTTTCTTTTTCTTCAATTCCTCCCCCTTTCAATGTATCCAAAGGGTTCCTTATATAGTGCTTCAATGGGGTAATGGAAGGTCAAATTTGAGTGATCTCAGGGCATATGGAAGGCCAAGAGACAAGTGACTTGGATCCACATCAAGGAAAACTCCAAAACTATTTGGCCTTTTGCACACATCCCGATGTACACGATTTTGAGGGTCATATCTGGGTATATATACACGAGAATAGGTTTAAAAGTCGTGTATGGAAAATAATGCATGTTTTTAGGGATGATCTTGGAAACATCAAAGGTACAAAAATGGTCCATGGGGTCCAAAGAGTCTGCATAAGGACAGGGAAGGCCATAAATGTGTGATCCACCATGTGTGGTAAAATCAGCTGTAACAGATTCCCCCTAATGTGTGAGGTCAGAGGGGTGATACGATGGCTGAAATACATTACAAGTCCATCCCAGAAGTGGAGTGATGAAGAACCAGGTGGAAGAACCAGCCATCCAAAAATACAATAATCAAACTCTACACATGACTGCAAGTAGATACAACAGTCCCGGATATATAAGAGTACAATGGCCATGAATAGGCATGATACAAAATATGACATGTGTGGTCATCACCACGTACAATATAGATAGATCATAATATCCATGGTGAAGATATACAAAGGATCATGATCTCCATGAAAGCTGAAGATATCTGACATACACTGGAATCAAGTCACGAGAGTTGAAATCTCATGAACACTGGCATGATCAAAGAGGTAGCATATATGAACTGCCACCAATATGGAAGGTATTCTACATAATACACTATGAGTACATGTCCTACTATGTGAATAGAAGTCTCAAAGTTGAACATAGTAGTCCATCATTTGATTACCAGTCATCGATGTATACCATTAATAGACGCGAGATCACCCACTGATAATGAAAATGGGAATCAAGGTACTAGAGTGCAAAATAACAAGTGTGAATAAATGTGTTGAGGTTGAACACTTGAAAGAATCCATTGATCAGAGGACATTGATGTATTCCCAAAACTATCAATGGCGAGAGAACCTACCATTGATGACTGCAAGTCTCAAGGAACTCAAAAATGACTCTAGATTCCTATCCCAGAATAAATGATCTAAAGTTGATGGGATGAAATCCGCTGGAAGGAGGGAATTAAGGCATCCCTCATCATCCAACATGAGGTACTCAGTAAAGTTGTATAATGTGGAAGGACTCAATCATAATGTGCATGAACCGGTATCAGTATTGGGAATGGCTGACATGCAACGTCAAGAGAGATGAGGAATGGTCGACTCGGGTTTCAACTTCCTTCAAACAAGAGCATAAAGTAAAACGGTGACTGAATGTAGGAAACATAGACTCAATATATAAAACTGGGACATCTCTGTGACATAGGAGGCATTGACAGAGGCTCCATAGGGACTAGAAGCTTAACCAGCCGGTGGAGATAAACACAGAGAAACGAGTACATCTCCTCAAGTCAAACTATTAACCCAACCAATGGATGTGATATACAATGCTCTGTTCAAAGGCGACATGACTCGACTGCTGCCAAAGATAACATCTTTTCCAGTTTGGATTTTTGGTTTTTTTATTTTTTTTGGACTTTTTCAAATATTTTAAAAATCTTGAAAAAGAATAAAAGTGCTTTGTAGTTACATACTAGGAGGAGACGAGTGTCAAGGGGAAAACAAACTAGTTCCAAGTAGTGGAACGTACCTATGCTCAATGCAAGGAAACATGTGTAGGATAACGACACTTGGGGGAAAGTCCCCTCTTGGTAAAAAATGGGGAATCAAGCTGCAAAAGATATGTAAAATGGCTCTACTTGGATAGACATGAGACAACCTTGGGCTATATAGCTGATAATCAAAGTCAGGGAAGCTGGAATAAGGCTCAATACGGAAAGCAAAACTCATGATAATGCAATTACAACTTGACATAATCGAGTCCTGGGGAAAAAGGCCATCAAAAAGATCAAGAGGAGTATGAGGCTCTTGTGCAAACTCATGGTGATACTATACAAAGGACTCCCAAACGCTAAAGAAAGAAAAATGTCAGCATGGGCGCCAAATGCAAAACATGAGCTAACTAGGGCACCCATTTATGGTCAAGCTCTACCATTCACATCATGTCACTTCTAAAAGCAACAAGGAGGTTTCATGACAAGATAGAATGGGTTCATACCTAAGGTTAGAATGAAATGGTCATAAGGTCATGCAAAGTGAAAACAGATGTGAAACCTAACCTATATGCCAGTTTGGACATAATACCTAAAATTGGCACAAATAGATCAAAACCACGATCAAACGACGCTCAAAATGGACTCCTACATCATCAAATTAGTCCAAAATAGTCCAAAATGGTCAGAAACGGTCAAAAACTATAGAAAGTGGGTAAAAAATTTCAAAAATTCCATATCATTTGAAATTTTTACCCATTTGAGCTCAAAACTTTCAACACGAATTCTGGGAGCATCGTCTAGTGAAATTCAACACCGTTTCTTCCAGGTAACTCCTCATGTCCTCCTCTTCCCATTTCATGCAATTTTTTTCAGTTTCCATGGTCAATTTTATTTTCTAGACCAATCTAAAATAGGCGTTTTGGCACATGCTGACATCGGGGTTTTTTCCGCGTATAGGGCTGGCCATATGCAGAAAAACCTCCCAAAACCGCGTACATAAGTGACTATTTTGCAAACAGTCGCGTATGCAGTCATGAATAAGGATTTTTAAGGTAAACAATGACCGAAAATTGTGTTTTATGTGTAGGATGGTTCTAGAATGGAGGGAGAGGGAACATGGTGATGTATAAGAGGCAATTCAAGATGACTTAATGGCCCAACAAGCTCTACATGCATGTGGTTTGTATAAGTTTTGGTGTCTTGGTAGTCGAAGGGCCAAACCAAGACTCCTGCAGATGCTAGTGGATTACTGGGATCCAGACTCAAAGTATTTTCACAATGATGGGATGTCTCTCAGTATAGAGATTAAGGACATATATTTTATTACTGGATTATCTCGACGAGGAGAGGTGGTAATCCTACGCTCTCGTGGGAACAAAGGTGGCCTGACTATTGATGAGTACATTGTGGTGTATTGCTTTCCAGACACGGAAAAGGTTGGGAGTCAAATCCCGACAAACTCAATCCAGGCACTGGGACTGAAAGCCATACTATTGGCACTCGGTAGAATAGTCGGTCTAGCTTAACTCCACCAGGCCTCGCGGCCATTGATGTTCTATGCAGTGGAGTGTATGAGACCCACAATGTATGACTGAAGCACTGCACTGTTGAGTAACATGAAGCAGCATCTCAGTTACTGCAAGATGGGCAGGGTGAGAAAATTTGGTTTTGGCAGCATACTGAACATGTTCTTCTTTGAGCGTGTACCGGGGCTAAGCCCTAGAGTGGACATTCCTCCACATGAAGTTCAATATCCGGCCCAACGACGTTGGGAAAATGTTATGCACAAACTCGGTGGAAGTAGGGTGGCTAACCCCTACCCAGCGGACTTCTTTCCATGGCGGCGGCGGCAGATCATTGCCATCGATGACTACCGCTATGCAGGGGTAGATTTTTTGGGAGATCCAGACATGCTCCTACCACCAGGAGAAGCATATGGCGACATAGGTAACGAATCCCAAACCCTCTTTTTAAGTTTTTTGAATTATTAATTTTTTTTTGTTTTTTGGTATATTAACTCAAAAGACATGTTTTGGTGTGACGACACATAGTGACAGTCTATCATGTGTATGTAGATATTGGACCACGACGACCTAATAGTTTCCCTTGTTATAGATGGAAGGGGAGAATAGATGACATCATGGGCACGAATGTAGAGTAGACGCTCCAAATAATCCACACAAACTTTGTACGCTTGACAAACAGGGTACCCATGGCGCAAGTTGAGGACTTTCCTGAGGCCATGCAACGATAGGTAGTTAGTGTACCATGGGCATGGGTTCGATTATTTCGATGGCTAGCTAGAGCTGTGGTGTGCTATCATGATCAGAACCCCCCTCCTCCTCCTAAATCTTAGAGTCCTGAGAGTATTTCTTTTTTGTACTACCGTGTATTATACTTTGGTGGCTCAAAAGCCCCAATTTTGTATTATGACACTTATGTATTATGACGTCACATTTTGGATGTTTAACGAATTTTTTTATGATGATCGATTTATTAAGTTTACATGTGTGTAAAAATGTTTGTTTGTGATATGATTATGGTCTATGAAACAAATGCCAATCTAACACATAGTTAGCATACGATTCAGCAACTAAATTAAAAATTATTGAAATATGTATGTATGTTATGTTCTCAAATTGTCGTTCTAGAAATATCACACGTAAGAATCTTCATAATAATGTTGGATCCCTAATACGATACAAGCCATTAAGCTGTGAAACCACTAACTGCGAATCGAGACGTACCCCAAGAGAGAGAACACCATGTGAAATGGCATCCCGTAATAACTCAATAATGGCACTATATTCAGTAACATTGTTCGAAGAAGGCCATAAACATACACCTCCTGAAGACAATACTTGACCCATAGGAGTATAAATAACCCAAGCAGCAGAAGCTGAGTTTTGAGTGTGATGGCTAGCACCATCAGCAAATCCTATGTAAGCAGAAGACTCCATAAACATCTGCCATAAGAAACGAAAGCTAATCAACAAACCCGATCACCATAAGAAAACCTAACTATTGAAAAAATTGTACAATAATATACAATAATCAGCCCTAGCTGAAGATCATGCATAGTATTTTTTAAGATAGAGCCAATTTCTAGGCTCTGCCAAGGCTGTCCCTTCATAATCCACCAGCTCATAGGTGCCCTTCTCTAACACAATTTTGACTACGTAAGGACCATGCCACATGGGATTAAGCTTCCCTGCCCCCAAGGGTTCTTTAGCTTGATCCCATAAAAGGACCAAATCACCTTCACTAAACCTCCTTGGACAGATAGACTTATTATATTGGACCTTAACGCAATGCTTATTTACTTCTAGAGCCACTAAGGCATCCTAATGCTGCTCATCAAGCTGCTCTAAGTGGACCAAATGTTCCTCCAATGCGAAAGTGTCTAGTAAAAGCTCTATAGCTAGCATCAACAAAGGGATTTCGCATTCAACCAGCAAGACAGACTCCACCCCATGTACGAATTGATATGGAAAGAAACTCCTGGCAGTCTTAACCATGGTTCTATAGGCCCACAAAGAAGGATATAACATGATATGCCAATTCATCTTGCTTCATGCATTGGTTCATTGGAGAATGAACTTATGTGATTTATTCACTGCTTCGACATGTCCATTCGTTTGAGGGTAATAAGAAGAGAGTGCTCCTACTTATACCCTAACTTCAAAGCCAACTCTTCCATCATTCTATTCTGAAAGTGCCTACCATGGTCAATGTCAAGCTCTTTCGGAATTTCGAACAGAGTAATAATTTGGATGAAAACCAAATGTGCGGTTGTCTCATCGTTGTATTTAATCATGGTTATAGCCTCTGCCCATTTCATGAAATAATCGACAGCCACTATAATGTGATGATGCCCCCCAACCGAAGCTGGGTTGCAATCCATGAAGTCAAGCCCCCACTTGGTGAAGGGATCGACGGTGATAATCAGATGTAACGGGGAAGGATGCCAACACATATTACGTGCAAACACTTGGAAAGGGTGACACTTCTTGACCGCATTGACACAATCTTTGAAGATCGACAACCAAAAATATCCCGCTCTCAATATTGTTTGGGCTACAGAAATCCCATTTAAATGACCACCACATGCCCCTCCATGGCAATCATTCAGCACAACCTCAGACTTATCATGGGATAAACAACGACATAAAATGGAATCTACCCCATGGTGGTACAAAGTGTTATCCACTATAAGGTAGTTCTTAGATACATGACGTAATCGTCATCGCTCATCCCGTGAAAGGTGAGTAGGGACCTTCAACGTTTGCAAATATACAATTATAACCCCATACCATGGGTCCAAAGTTGAGATAAGGAAAATATACTCATTGACAAACATATCCTCATAAATCCCCTCCTCCTCCATACTTGGAAAATAAAAAATGAGCTTCACAAAGATCAACGATTTCTTCAATTTCACCGAAATGAATTTGAGATCGAATTCTTGCAAAATAACAATCCACTTATTATACTTTCCCCTGATCATCCTTCTAGTGAGGACGAACTAAAATGGAGTGACATGAGCTACCACCAAGGTTTGGAAAAGGAGAATTTAATGTCTCAATCTCTGAACCGCATGAACGGTGGCCTATGCAAGTTTCTCCACATGAGAATAATGGATTTCTACATCAATAAGGTCCCAACTCAAATAATATATGACATGCTCGTGGAGCTCCTCATCCTCCTGACCCAAAACCATACCAATCGTCTCCATGGAAATGGCCACATAAATAAAAAAATAATGGCTATAGTCAGGTGGACTAAGAGAATGGGGGCCGATGCTAAGGATCACTTAAGAGCATCAAAGGACTCCTGGGCTTGCTCATCCCAGCAAAAAATAGTGTCCTTCTTTAAAAGATGCATAAAGCCTTTAGTCAAATTGGAAAAATTAACCATGAATCTCCGTAAGAAATTTTCCATGCCTTGCAAACACTAAAGATGTCTAATATTATGTGGGGGAGACAATTGAAGTATTGCCTCAACCTTTAAGGGATTGACTCTTATACCCTCCTTGGATACAATGAACCCTAGCAAGTGACCAATAGTCACGCAAAATATGAACTTATGAGGATTTAACCTAACCTGGTAATGGTAGAATCTTTCAAACACTAATCTCAAATGGTATGGATGACGCACTCTTAGATGAGAATGAGCAGCAAGATCATCCAAATACACTTTGATAATCGTTTTGAGATCATGAAAAATTAAGGTCATAGCCCACTGAAATGTGGCTCTGACATTTTTAAGACTGAAAGGCATCTTTTGATATGCAAACATACCCCAAGGAAAAATAAATGCATTTTTATGTTGATCCTCAGGTTTGATCTGAATCTAATTATATCCAGAAAAACCGTCCATGAAGGAGAATACCTCACTTCCTGCACACTCATCCAAAATATGATCAATAAATGGTGTGGGAAAATTATCCTTAGGACAAGCACGATTTAAATCACAGAAATCAGTGCATATCTGGATTGCTCCCTGCTTCTTTTCAATTGGAATGGGATTTGAAACCTACTCCGTCAAGGGAACGAGATAGATAAAACTAGATTTTAACAGTTTCTCTATCTCAACCTTAATAGCGAGTTCTTTTCTAGGATTCACGACACACAAATGTTGTCAAACAGGCTTCACATCCAGATAGGTCTTAATCTCATGTTCGACAATACAAGGATCGATACCTAGCATTTCTTCATATGACCAAGCGAATATGTCATGAAACTCTTTAAATAGCTCAGTATACTCCTTGATTTAATTAGGGGAACAATCCGCCCCAATGTAGATGTTCTCAATTTTGCCAGGATCTCTAGAAATATTGATAGGAATAGTAGGTGATAAATTCACACGTTCCCATCAGCCATCTGACCAGGAGAGCTCAATGGAACCATGTGACTACCAATCTTGTTGCTAAGAATCTCCCTAAATTCCTCATGCTCCATACAGTTAAGTTCGGGAATAAAATATGATCTATGATGTAACTCTTCCCAAGGTGGCTCAACCCCAGAGATGGCCTCAATAATGGCTTCATCTGAAGGAAAAAAATCGTCAAGGAAATCATGTGCATGAGAGGACATAACTACCCATGCAGGAAGCACATATGGGTCCTCCTCCTCCATTCACAAAGAGGAAAGACTAGGCTCTGCAACACAATCAAGATTCGCTTGATATGCTATCATTGCTGCAGGAAATGACACATCCATTTCAACAGGTCCATTCGAAGGACTCAATGAAGGAAGAATCCAAGGATCTTCCATATGGGTAGTGTGAAAAGACACCGAATTCAATGAAGACGAAGCCCCACCAAAACTAGATCCGATCATAAGAACGAGCGCAAGACAGCTAAAGGTCCCCATAAGAGATGGATACATACCCACACCCACACTCCCAGTTGTTGGTTGAGAATGATCAATAATCAGGATAGAAGCTCCTGATGATGCACTAACACTTGGATTACAGAATGATGTCTGATCAATCGTAATGATCTTCTCATTAAATGGAAAGCATACTACTTGAAAGAGAGAAGACGCTACAACTTGCATACTATACATCCAATTCTGGCCCAGCAAAATATTGTAGTCAAGGGGGCACATCAACCACCTCAACTTCGATCACGATGATCTTCCCTCCCAATTGGACCTTAAGAGAAGGAAGAATCCCATGTGGCTTAAATGATCTACCATCAAAGGCAATCAACATAGTAGCGGATTGAGACAACTTGGGAGAACCCAAACCCTTCCAACATGACAAAGACATCACAGAAGTAGTAGCACCTTCATCAATCATAGTGCATTTGACGGTCATATTAAGACAGTATATGTTATCAACCCAAATGGCACTTCTCCATTCGAGTGTCGACATTTCCTATGTTGGTGCACAAAAGGACATTTATGGATTGAAGGTTGCCTAAAACACTATAGATGGGCATGTTATGAAATACATTCATTATCCATCCAGCTCGCCATTTTTACCTTTTAATATGTCAATTGTTGTATGCGCCTTTGCCTATATGCAACCCGTGTACATACACAACATTTCCTACAGCATGTCGCGTACTGTACGCAAGTATTCGTCATTTCAACCCGCGCACAAATCTGTATGCGGGTTTCCCTTATAGCAAATCTTGTGTCATACATGGGTTTCCAGTATCAATACTCGCATACACTTTCCTTTGACATTAAAAATAATAAATCGTGATTATTTGAGATTTGTTAAGCCCTTAAATACAACCATCTTAACTGTCTCAACCTCCTCAACCCTCGAAACTGCCTTATTTCACTAAGTATAAATAAAGGCCTTGGGGAGGGTATTAATCAATCATACTTGGAGAGCAAATTTATGCTGGTGGTATCTATTCAGAAGTCTTTGTAGCAGTAGAACTCAGAATCATTTGGTTCCAGAGGAGTCCTTGTTTCAGGCATTGGGTTGTAATCTTAACTCATTCACTATTGTTAATAAAGAGAATCCTTATTCCAAATGTATTTTGAATGTCTTTCATGTATCATGGTTTGATGAATTTATGTTTAAGCACTCCATATACTGTTTATCTAACCTGTCCTATATACATGTATATGTTGGAAGGATTAAAGTAACTGAGAGGGGGGGGGGTGAATCAGTTATATACCAAAGTGCATCTTTGTAAAGGATGTTTCAGATTTATTATGGACATATGTTTAAACCATTCAACATATAGCAGCAAATTACATAACAGTCAACATTCAATCACATCAACGAACACAAGACACAATGTTTTCATGAGGAAATAGTAAATACTCTTCTTCTTACGAATGAAAGGTAAGCTCCAACTCCTCTTTACATTCTTTTATTTTGCCTAAGCTTCAACCCAGACGAGGCTGCTACCTCTGGAAGCTCCAACTTCCAATTATACAAGAACCAACTTGTTTCTATTTTCTGGAAACAACCAGAAGGATGCTACAACACCCCAGAGAACTCTTGTGAATTCTAGAATGAATCAAACCCTTACAACCCCTCACTGTCTATGACTAGGCTTTGTAAATCAGCATTTACATTACGATTCTGAATTAGACAGTATTGTAGATATTCACAACAGATGTTATAATTCTATCTCTGTACATTTTTCTATGTCTATTATGAAGACTAAGCACATACAGAACTCACGGAGACTGTCACTATATCATTCTTATATTCTTCCTCGTCCAGACTCTTCATACTCTTCAACTATCATCGTATCCATCTCTTCAATCCTTTTCTGCAATGTGTTCAATCTCTTATATTCGAAATTACCTTACTGAACAGCACACAGTTTCTCATCTGCTTGCTACAATATATATATACATATTCCAGTCGATTCCCATTCTCTCCGTTCAATACAGAAATGGTTACGGACTCTTCATTTTCCATCTAATTGCAAATGAGAAACAATTAATCAGTCTCGAATGCTGATCTGTACAAAACAATTCACATTCCACGAATATCATAGATTCTCAAAAGTCTCTAACTGACAAAGAATTTAAGTCCTTTGAATGCCCAGTTTGCCTGACTCTCTGCATTCCACGAATAGTCATTCTCTGCTCTACATGGCCATGCCACACCACTTCTTGCCAATGCCATGCCACACTGGGGTTTTAAATGTTTAAATCGGAGGTTTATTTGCTTATCCTCTTGCCGTTGCGGAAAGATAATCGGCTTCAGTCTCGATATTCTTTTCTGATGCATTTGCCTTAGTCGGCTGAATATTTGATTTCGTGTCGGAACATTTTGTTCTTTCAATCTCCGTTGTTGCGGCTCCATAATGGCTAACCATCCGAATCATAACATTTCTGACGCCGATAGACCTACCGTGGAGCTCGTGGTATTTCCGTCTTTC
Organism: Pseudotsuga menziesii; assembly: GCA_001517045.1. Classification (NCBI taxonomy): domain Eukaryota; kingdom Viridiplantae; phylum Streptophyta; class Pinopsida; order Pinales; family Pinaceae; genus Pseudotsuga; species Pseudotsuga menziesii. The sequence continues at coordinate 142,462 of LPNX011171394.1, forward strand.
ATCGTTGTGGCTCCCGAAAGCTTTTATACCTCCGCCATTGCGGCTCCCGTTCCGCTCCGACTTCCAATGTTTTGAAGCTCCGATGTTTCGGCTCTCGTTCCACTTTTCTCTCCAACGTTGTGGAAGGGAATGTCCTTCCAACTTATGATGTTTTCAAGCTCCAGCGTTGCAGCTCCCATTCCACTTTTCACTTCGACGTTGCAGAAGGGGATGTCCTTCCGACTTACGATGTTTTCAAGCTCTGACGTTGCGGCTCCCGTTCCTCTTTTTGCTCCGACGTTGCAAAAGGGAATGTCCTTCTGACTTCCGATGTTTTGTTTGATGATTGTCGTCGATCCTTGTGTTGTGGGCTTCCGCCATTGCGAATGAAGAAGCCACTACCCTTCCACCGTTGCGGATGAAAATTTGCTATCTTTCCGGCCGCTTTGTTTCAGATCCTGCCCATTCTGTATAGTGTGATCAAATTATTCATTTAAAAATTTGTTTTATATATGTGAATCATTGTATAGATGTAATGCTTGATCATTTTCATCCTTTTGTTTCATTTATTTGAATGAATAATAAAATCCTCTATTGTAGTGAACTGTGTAATCATCCTTTTCAGTATGCGGGTATTCTGTGTAACATTTAGAGTTGTGACATTGTTCTCATCTATGGCTGTAACATTTACATTTGCTTCATTACTGTTGTGACTTCCTTTGATTCATCCTACTGTGTCTTTGCCTGTGAGTGAAGCATTCAAAGTTTGGCATATGGCAACATTCATATTATGTAGAAAAACTGGCTAACAAACTCCCCCTTTGACATGATGACAAACTTTGAAAGCTTTCTCCCCCTTTTGTCATCGATGGAAAACATAGAATGAGAACTCCCCCTGTGAATATGTCTCCCCCTGTGACTGTAATGTGAATGAGAAAATATTCAGAGAGGACAAACCCCTAACTGAGCTCGAAGCATTTCAAATTGAGATTTGGGAAGAGGCTTAGTGAAAATATTAGCAATATGATCTTTTGTTCCAACATATTCAATCTTAATAACTTTGGACAGCACCTGCTCTCTCAGAAAATGATATTTGATGGGTATGTGTTTAGTCTTTGAATGCATCATTGGGTTCTTCAAAATGCTTATTTCACTTGTATTATCATAGAAAATGGGAATGGGATCATCATTCTGTATGTGCATATCCTTCAACATCTGCTTCATCCAAAGAATCTGGGTGCAACATCTTGCTGCTGCTATATACTCTGCTTCAGTTGTAGATAATGAAACAGATGATTGTTTCTTACTTGACCAGCTTACCAAACAACCTCCAAGAAAGAAGGCAGCACCATTGGTACTTTTCCTATCATCAACACATCCATCCCAACCAGCATCAGTAAATGCATATAAGTCCAGAGAGTTATCTTTTGGATACCATAAACCATGATTTGATGTTCCTTTTAAATATCTGAAAATCCTCTTTACAGCCAACAAGTGACCATTCTTAGGTGAAGCCTGAAATCTTCCAACCTGACAAACAGCATGCATAATGTCTGGCCTAGTTGCTGTAGCATAGAGTAGAATGCCAATCATGGATCTGTACATAGTTTGGTCTACATCTCCAGAGTCATCTTCTTTACTAAGTTTACATCCAGTGACCATAGGTGTACCAACTGGCTTACAGTCCTCCATTTTGAATTTCTTTAACATTTCATTAATGTATTTAGTTTGAGAGATAGAGATACCTCTGTCACATTGATTGATTTGTAATCCAAGAAAGAACTTCATTTATCCTAGCATAGACATTTCGAATTCGTGCTGCATGCTTTCAGCAAACTTTGTGCTCAGTCTATCATCATCACTCCCAAAAATTATGTCATCAACATAAAATTCTATAATAGTAAGGCTGTTATTCTCTTATTTAATGTACAGGTTACTATTTGTGTGACCTTTCTTGAATCCTTGCTGCATTAAGTAGTTATCTAGTCTGGAGTACCATGCCCTAGGTGTTTGCTTTAATCCATATAACGCTTTCCTTAATCTGTAAACAAACTGTGATGCATCCTGTACATGAAATCCTTCTGGCTGCTCCATGTAGACTTCCTCTTCCAGATCACCATTCAGAAAAACTGACTTCACATCCATTTGGTAGACTTTAATTTGTTTGGAGCTGGCATATGCTAAGATCAACCTTATTGCTTCCATTCTAGCAATAGGGGAAAATGTTTCACTGTAATCAATCCCCTCTACATGTGCATAACCTTTGCAGACTAGTCTTGCTTTATTTCTGGTTACTTTTCCTATATCATCCAGTTTATTCTTGAAACCCCACTTAGCTCCTATTACATTTTTGTTTGCAGGTCTAGGAACTAGTTCCTAGGTATGATTCTTTTTGATTTGACTAAGCTCTTCCTTCATAGCATTTACCCAATGTTCATCTTTGATAGCTTCATTCACGTTTTTTGGCTTAGTCAGAGAGAGAAGTGATACCTTCTTTTCAAGGATGGGTTGTTGTCTTTTACTTCTTGTCTCAACACCTAAGTTTATATCCCAAATAATCAATTCTTCAGGGTGATTTTTTTGTATTCGACTACTTGGAGATTTTGTTGAAATTGTATTTTTTGAAGGACTGAAGCATTATTCATCATCACATGTAGTTCTATTATTGTCATCATCCTTAACCTCTTCTATTTCATCCTCTTCATCATCTGACCTGTGCTTGTCAAATATATCATGAGTCTCAAACTCCTTTTTCTTAGTCTTTGATTTTAAGAATGCAGATTCATCAAATGTTACATCTATTGCTTCAACGATATTTCTTAGTCTGAAATTATAACATTTATATGCTTTTCTAGAACAGGAGTAGCCAACTAATACTCCATCATCAGTTCTAGAGTCTAATTTTCCCAAATGTGGATCTACTCATTTGATATAACACTTATAGCCAAAAATCCTGAAATGTTTAACGCTAGCTGGTCTTCCTTTCCACATTTGATATGATGTGACAGACTGGTTATTTCTTAGTAGACATCGATTCAGTATGTGAACTGCTGTGTGAATAACTTCAGGCCAAAGCACATTACTCAACTTTGCTTCATGGAGCATGGTTCTAGCCATCTCTACTACTGTTCTGTTTTTCCTTTCTACTACCCCATTTTGCTGAGGTGTTTCAGTCATAGAGAAGTGTCTCTTTATCCCGTTCACATCACAAAATTTGTTAAATTCATTTGACACATACTCTCCTCCATTATCAGATCTCAGGCACTTTATTTTCTTGTCACATTCATTTTCAACAAATTCTTTAAACGTTTGAAAGCAATCAAAACCTTCAGATTTCTTTTTCAATAAGTAAAGCCAAGTCATTCTAGTGTAATCATCCACAAACAATAAGAAATACTTTTCTCCTTTCATCCCTTTTGTTCTCATGGGCCCACAAATATCAGTATGCACTATCTCAAGTGGTTTAGTTGTGGAGTATTCGTTTGTTTTAAATCTGACTCTTGTTTGTTTCCCATGTTGGCATTGCTTGCACACTGAACCTGAGAGATTTTTAAATATGGTAAATCTCTTACAGCTTCATTCTTACTCATATTGATTAGATTATCAAAATTGATGTGACCTAGTCTCTTGTGCCACAACCAGCTTTCATTCTCATTACTAAGACAACATTCATTCTTTTTCTCATCTAGAATATAGACATTGCTTGCACTTCTTGTGGCTGTACCAATTAGTTTATCTGTTTTCACATCTCTGATTTAACATCCATTTGAATTGAATATCATGTAGCGACCATTATCACATGTTTGACTAACACTCAGCAAGTTGTGTTCCATATCTTCTATCAACAGGACATTTTCAGCCAAGTTTTTCTTACTGTTTAAACATACAACCCCTCTTCCAATTATTCTAGCTGTCTGATCATTTCCAAATGTGACAGATCCCTCTTTTACTTTGTCTAGTTTGATAAACAAATGTTTACTTCCTGTCATATGTTTGGAGCATCCACTGTCTATTATCCATTTGATTTTATGTTCAGCTTGCAGTGCTACATTACTATTTTCAGCCTTCATATTTTCAGTCCTCCTTTTCCAGATTTGAGATTGTTGATGAGTACAGATGAGTTTTCTACCTTTCTGAAGGTTGGTAGGGAAGTTTCTTGAAATATGACCAAAATTTTGACACTTATAACATTCCGTTTCATGGTTTAAAATATCAAATCTGTTATGAGTATTTCTATTTCTGTTTTGACTTGTCACATCCAATCTTTTTCCATATCCATGTCTAGACTTCTCATACCCATTATGTTCATATATTTTTCTTGAAAATTTAGTGCAAAACGTAGCCTTGTGTCCATAATTGTAACAAAAGAAACAATAGCCATTAAACTTATTCTGGTACCCGTCATGTGTTCTTTTCTGAACAGTTGGTCTTGATTTTTCTTCCTGTTTCTCAACCACTGAATTCTCATTAGCTCCTTTCTCATTCTTCTTTTCTGCACCTGTTTCTTTCAAACTTGAACTAGAACCATCATTGATCACTGCTTCCTTATAACCAAGTCTAGATTTATCATTTGCAAATCTCTGACTTTCTATTATCTGATTTAGAATTGATGAACTATGATTCATGTTTCTTTCTTGTACCTTCTTCCTTAATAAGACAACTTCTGATTTCAGGTTTTCAATCTCTTTGTCCTTTACCATAATTAATTTGTTTAGAGATTCTTCAGTGATTCTAGCTTCTTCCGGTTTTAGTTTTAATTCAATCATCATTGCTTCAGTTCTTTCAAATGAATCATTTGATTTTTTCAACTCATCCTCAAGTTCTTTAACATTTCTCTTAAGATGTCTACATTCTTTTCTTTCTCTTCTTAAATCACATAGAGCACTTACAAATTCTGCTTCCAAATCCACTTCACCATCTTCTTCCTCTTTAGACTGGTCTTTCTGATTTTCCAAAGCCATAAAGAGATTATCATCTAACTGATCATCACTTTCATCAGAATCAGATATATCACTTTCTTCTTTAGTAAATAAACTCTTCTTCTTGAAAGTACGTCTATTGAAAGACTTCTTGTATTTATTTTTGTATTGCTTTGGCTTTTTACTGCTTTCTTCCTCATTGTCAGAGTTCTTACTATATGGACATTTGGAAGCAAAGTGGCCTATTCTACCACATTCAAAACATTTCAAAGGAAGCTTACCTTTGTACCTACCTGTACCCTTTCTTAAGATCTTGACAAAATTTGCTTCTTCTTCATCTTGTTCTGATTTTTCAGAATGGTTCACTTCTTCTTCTTTCTTCTTTTTCTCCTTCTTTGCTACTTTGAATGTTGCTTCTTTCCTGGAAGTAGTCTCACCAGAAATTCTCATTTCATATGCAGTCAATATTACACTAAGTGTATCCATATCTGAGGTATCTAAATCTGCTCTTTCTTCTAATGCAGAAACCTTAGGATTAAAGCGAGCAGAAAGAGATCTAAGAACCTTTTGTACAAGATCTTCATCTTAAATCTTTTGTCCTAGCCCTCTCATGGTATTGGAAACTTCATCTATTCGAAGGAAATAAGTGGCTATATCTTCAGATTCTTCCATTTTCAAACTTTCAAATTGAGATCTATATGTTTGTAATTTGGCATTTTTAACTTTATCATCCCCTTCATAGACTGTTTTCAGTTTATCCCAAATTTATTTTGCTGAGGAACAGTTCATTACTTTAACAAATTCTGAAGCTGCTAGGCCTCCTAGAATACGATACATAGCCTTTGAATTACTCTCATATAGTCTTCTACTTATAGGATCTATTGAAATAGTTGCTGGAACATTATATGTATTTAAACAAGCTTGCCATACATCAACTCCTTGAGATTGTAGAAACAGTTTCATTCTTATACTCCAAAAGGCATAATTATGTCCATCAAATAGAGGCAATCCATGTTTGGTAAATTCTGATTTCTTGTCCATTGATTAGGATTAGATTCCAGTGGTTAAACTGATTTGAAGCAACCTGGCTCTGATACCAATTGTTGGACAGATTAAAGTAACTGAGAGGGGGGGGGGGTGAATCAGTTATATACCAAAGTGCATCTTTTTAAAGGATGTTTCAGATTTATTATGGACATATGTTTAAACCATTCAACATATAGCAGCAAATTACATAACAGTCAACATTCAATCACATCAACGAACACAAGACACAATGTTTTCATGAGGAAACAGTAAATACTCTTCTTCTTAAGAATGAAAGGTAAGCTCCAACTCCTCTTTACATTCTTCTATTTTTCCTGAGCTTCAACCCAGATGAGGCTGCTACCTCTGGAAGCTCCAACTTCCAATTATACAAGCACCAACTTGTTTCTATTTTCTGGCAACAACCAGAAGGATGCTACAACAACCCAGAGAACTCTTGTGAATTCCAGAATGAATCGAGCCCTTACAACCCCTCACTGTCTATGACTAGGCTTTGTAAATCAGCATTTACATTATGATTCTGAATTAGACAGTATTGCAGATATTCACAACAGATGTTATAATTCTATCTCTGTACATTTTTCTCTATTTATTATCAAGACTAAGCACATACAGAACTCATCGATACTGTCACTGTATCATTATTATATTCTTCCTCATCCGGACTCTTCATACTCTGCAACTATCATTGTATCCAGCTCTTCAATCCTTTTCTACAATGTGCTCAATCTCTTATATTCGAAATTACCTTACTAAACAGTGCACACTTTCTCATCTGCTTGCTACAATATATATATGCATATTCCAGTCGATTCCCATTCTCTCCGTTCATTACAAAAATAGTTACAGAATCTTCATTTTCCATCTAATTGCAAATGAGAAACAGTTAATCGGCCTCGAATGCTGATCTGTACAAAATGATTCACATTCCATGAATATCATAGATTCTCAAAAGTCTCTAACTGACAAAGACTTTAAGTCCTTCGAATGCCCAGTTTTCCTAACTCTCTGCATTCCATGAATAGTCATTCTCTGTTCTGCAAGTCCATGCCACTCCACTTCCTACCAATTCCATGCCACGCTCGGGTTTTAAATGTTTGAATTGAAGGTTTATCTGCTTATCCTCCTGCCGTTGCGGAAAGATAATCTGCTTCAGTCTCGATATTCTTTTTCGATGCATTTTCCTTAGTCGGCTGAATATTTGATTTCGTGTCGGAACATTTTGTTCTTTCAATCTCCGTCGTTGCGGCTCCATAATGGCTAACCATCCGACTCATAACGTTTTTGACGCTGATAGACCTACTGCGGAGCCCATGGTCTTTCTGTCTTCTGCCGTTGCGGCTCCCGAAAGCTTTTATACCTCCACCGTTGTGGCTCCCGTTCTGCTCCGATGTTTTGGCTCCCATTCCACTTTTCGCTCCGATGTTGCGAAAGGGAATGTCCTTCTGAATTACGATGTTTTCAAGCTCCGGTGTTGCGGCTCCCGTTCCTCTTTTTGCTCCGACGTTGCGGAAGGGGATATCCTTCTGACTTACGATTGTCGCCGATCCTTGTGTTGTGGGCTTCCGCCATTGCGGATGAAGAAGCCACTACCCTTTCGCCGTTGCGGATGAAAAATCACTATCTTTCCGGCCGCTTTCTTTCAGATCCTGCCCATTCTATATAGTGTGATCAAATTATTCATTTAAAACTCTGTTTTATATATGTGAATCACTGTATAGATGTAACGCTTGATCCTTTTCATCCTTTTGTTTCATTTATTTGAATGAATAATAAAATCCTCTGTTGTAGTGAACTGTGTAATCATCCTTTTCAGTATGCGGGTATTCTGTGCAACATTTAGAGCTGTGACATTGTTCTCATCTGTGGATGTAACATTTACATTTGCTTCATTACTGTTGTGACTTCCTTTTATTCATCCTATTGTTTCTTTGCCTGTGAGTGAAGCATTCAAAGTTTGGCATATGGCAACATGCAGACTGTGTAGAAAAACTGGCTAACAGTATAAGCTTGCACTTGGAGGATTTTCTCTTTACGGGTGAAGGAGAAACATCCCTGAAAGCTTTGGAGGAGAAGCAGAGTGGGAGAAGATAAATCTTGGATCAACCATTGTGAATCGGGTGAGTATATCCTATATTCTTCTTTCCTTTTTGTACTTTAAAGTTGATTTCCTACAAGTTTTAAGAGTATGTTGGTAACCCCAGACCTTCGGTTATAAGGTGTTTATTCTTGTACAACAAAACTGGTGACTCCACTGGGGAGCCCAGACTACTATAGGTTATTTCTGTTACCCTTGACTAGTCTTTGCCTTGAGTTTGTGTGTGGTATTTTATCTTGGTTCATGCTTACCATAGTGTTTGAAGGCCTTGTGGATTTTTCTTCTTTTTGAGAAAATTTTGTACCTATATGAGGGTTTCTCTCATACACAGTAATGTATGGAGGCTTGCATACGCGAGTTTCTCTCTAGGACAGTCGTGTATAGTATGCGAGTTGCCCTTATATACAGTCACGTACAAGCCTTGAAATAGGGATTTTTGGGCTAGGGTTTGCTTATCCCTGTCCTTTTGTGATTCCTGTTTGTTAGTTGGCCCTCCTTATAAACACTGTGTTGTTAGTCTGATGACCTTGGTGGCCACACCTTTTGCTTTCTTGTAAAGCCCTTGAGTCTCTTTTGTTTGGATTGTCTTATGTTTGCATTTTGAAGTAGGTTTTCCTGTTTGGGTTATAGGTTGAAGTGTTTTTGTCTGAATCAGTGATCAGGTTTTTGGGCAATGTTTTTCCCAGTCTATCTTTAGATAGTGATTGGTTTGTCACTTACCTTTGTGTGTTTTCAGTGATTTCTTGTCATTGTACCCGCCCAAGCTAGGGTTCCAGGTCTTCCCTTGTTGGTTGATTCTTGGTTTTATTAATATGTTTACTTCAATTTTCTTGTTTTATATAGTTGATTTGATCCAAATATACTCAAGTTTAGTGCATTTTAGGTGCATAGTAGTGGTTGAGCATTTTAAAAAGTGAAAAGAAAAACATTTTCAAGATTTTTGCATTTGTTTTTGCATAAGTAGTTTTCATTTCAGTTTTAAAATATAATCTCAAAGCTATAAAAAATATAGCCTTAGTTTCTCTTTATCGTTGCATTTGTTCATCAATTTATATTTTTTAAAAAAAATTGCTTTAGTAGTGGTAATTTTCTTTGAAAAAAAAATACACCTTTGCTTTTTTATTTCTTATCAAGTCAAAAACACCATAGTTCATCACTCTATTTCCTTCTGAGTAAGAAATAGCCCTTTAAAATGAACGCAATAATTAAAATTTATTAGTAATTTTTATTTTTTAGGGGTCATTCACCTACTAGCTTAGGCTAGACTTGTGGGATAGGAAGTGTAAACTTCCCATAAGTTTTAAAATTTAGATGTAGTGGACCATTCGATAGGTAAATCCTTGTCTTTATCAATCGTATCTGGGAAGCTCCTCTCAAAAGGAAGTCAAGCACGAGGCCATGTGGAGGCATTGGACTAAGGAGATAACCCTCGGATTCCTTGTCAAAATGTAAATCAGGACTTTTACGTATCTGGGGATTCTGTCCTAGATAGAGTTTAGGGCTCAGCTACCCTGCCCATGTGTGCGAGTCAGGTTTGCGACTATCCCCTAGACTATTGGTATAGCTAAGGTAGCCTTTAGTCTCTTGATATTTAGGGTTCATACCTAGGTAAACCGGAAGGCTATTTCTGGTTCACCTTGGACGGGCTTGGAAGGTAACCCTTGTTGAAAGTGTAGGAGGGCGGTGGGTGATTCTTCCACTCGTACCTAAGAACCACTTCAAGGATGCCAAGTAATCGTTCTTCAAATTTCTTCGAGAAAGCATATCTTTCACCCTTGTTGACTATTTGAGGCTTTAGGAAATTTCATAGTGTTTTCTCTATGGTTTTTGTCTGTGCTTAGTTGGATTTAGGGATTGATTTGTTAAATTTTCAATCATGGAGGACCAACATATAAGAAGGTCAAGAAGGTTTCAAAACCTTCCTCCTCTCGTCACATTGGAACCTCCACCTCCACCCCAAAGGAGGAGATTGGACACAGAAGGTTCATTTGAACCGATAGGAGTAAGTGAATTTCCAGGTGAACCATCACGTATAGCTAGCCGTCTTGATTTCCATATAGTTGAGATAGAAGAATTGCAGACTGATGAGTTTGCAAGGAATTTTAACAAACCCTTGACTGATTTAAATGATCATGTGATCGTCTAGGTTAGACCTTTTGATTCACCTGTTTTAGGTGTCCCTGTGGGTAGGATTATGTCTATTGTGGGAGAAATTTCTTTTGTTTTCACCTCAGCCGTTCTGGCTGAAGGGGTACTACCTTCCCCAGTAAGTGCCCCTAGATCTAGCATACCTTCTGTGCCTTTGACTCCAGTGAGCTGGGTGGTACAACCACTGGTTCACTCAAACCTAGCAGGTGCTTCTAGTGACATGGTTATTGGGATTCCTAGTATACCTAATGTTCCATCCTCCTTCACATACACTACCCAGAGTGGTCCTGTAGGATCCTTGGCTTTCGTCCAAGGATTTCCTTAGAATGGGGGGCACAATCCTACATCCACCCCGTACATAGGCCCATCACCTTCTTATGTAGGAGTGCAGTTTGGAAACAATACCTCTTATGGGAAAAGTTTTCAAACTTTGGTCTAGGCCTTGTTTATGAGCTCTCCCTTTTCATTGTTTAGCGGAGGGATACCTTCTCTTGTTTTTTAGACCCCAGTTTCGATTGGGATGGCCCGAACTTCTTATACTGCACCTCCCACGAACAACCCTATGGCTTACAGATGGAATCTATTTCAAAGTAACCCATCCACTTCGCAACCGGTGGCAGGGGGCAACCCCACCTTTACTTATGGGCATTCGGGAGCAGGTCCCTCTAATCCCCAGATTGGCACTTTTAGTGCCTCAATTCGACCCAAGATTATGTTCCTAGCAACGTTAAACTTGCCATATTTATCTAAGTTGATGAATGACCTGATAAGGCATGACCCCTCATGGTCACCTGTTCCCACCAAATTGCCATCGGACATCCCTAAATTCAAGGGCAAAGTTGGTGAAGATCCTAGGGCTCATGCCACCACATTTCATTTATGGTGTTCTTCGAATTCACTAAATGAAGATTCAATTAGGTTGAGGCTGTTCCAAAGAACCTTAACAAGTACCGCATCAAAATGGTACATTCAGCTACCTTCTGTTGCTTTCATTAGTTTCTAGGACTTGGCTAGTGCATTCCTTCGCCAATTTCAGCTTCCGGTCCGATATGATTTTAGAATGGACTTGTTATCTACCTTTAGGCAAAACAAGGCTACCAACATCTCAGATCATATCCAAGAGTGGAGGATGCGAAAGAGCCTTATAAAATCCACCATCCCTCCCAAGTTCTTACTAGAGTAGTTCCTTAAATCCCTGTTGCCCTACATATCTAAGGACGTATCCACCTCAGGAGTGACAAATGAAGAAGAAGCCATTCTCATGGCCCAGCAATTGGATTTGATTTATTCACAATCTGGGATCTTGTATGAGATTATCCCTGAGGAACCGAGGCCTACCCATGATGTGGAGAAGCCTAAGCCTGGACCCCATGCTGATGGTGTGGTTGGGTCTGTAAACTCTCCCACCATAGAGTCTTTGGCTAAACAACTTCATCAGCTATCCATCAAGCAGTCTACTGCAGAGGCTGTTATAGTGGATTTCACCACTCTAGGTGAATCACACTTTGTATGGCCTTCCCCTGTCCCGCTGCAGACTCCTTAGACCCTATGGAACACTTTTTGTCCTTTGATGTTTCCTTGATCATCCCTAAAAACACATGAAAAATGATATACTCAACTTTTAATCCTATAAGCGTGTGCATACGTGGGTTTGACCACTAAAACCATGTACATCGGGATGTGTGCATAATCCAAATCCTTTTGGAGTTTTCCTTGACATGGATCCGACTCATTTGATGCCTGGACTTCCCTATGCCTTGAGATCGCTCGGATTCGACCTTTCATTATCCCTTTAAAAAGATATATAAGGAACCCCTTGGTACATTGATGGCATAAGAGAGAATTGAGAGCAATGAAACTATAGTCCATTGTTGCCGGAACTTATGCTTGAGTTGGCATCCCTTTGTCCCTTGGAGCACTTTTGTGTTCTTCCCAAGCTTTCCTTTTGCTTGTGAGCTTGCTATCGAGAGATGGAGGATTGAAGTGGTGGAGGCCCAAGTGGGGGATTCAGTTTCTTCGGTTCACAGATGTGCCATCAGAGATTGTATCTTGTAATCTCTAATTTATATTAAATAGAAATATATTTTCCTGTCCAATAATGTGTTTTTGAATGAATATTTTATCCATTGGATTATGTCAAATGCTTATACATTATTGATTATGTATGCTAGAATAGAGCTAAAACCATGATATATAGAATGCTTGTATTGTTTACTTGTTGTTGAGGAAGTAACAGATCAATTCAAGCTGAAGATAGGAAAGCTCAACGGGGATCTACTTCAACCGTCCGGAATAAGGAACAAGGTTTTATCCTTTAGTGTTAGACATTTAATTTTTATTGCATATTGGAAAGGATTGATTTTTGGAGTCAAGCTGTCTGTTGTGGTACCCCAAGCCATAGGAATTTCTCTCTGTAACAGAATTGGCGACTCTGCTGGGGAGTTCCTAGTAATTATCCTTTGGGGATTGTTTTCTCGGCATTCAATGAATTTGAATTGCTCTTTCTCTTTTGTTTCTGTGTCGGGTTTGGGGGCATGTATGCCTGGTAGAGTCTGATTGGTGTGAATTTTGTCTTAGCCTGTCTGTTTGCCTTGATTTTATGCACCTTTCTTCCTGTATGCAGGTTTGAGGTCCTTTTCTGCGTATATCTAGCCCTATACACGGAAAAAGCCTAAATTTTTGCGTCATCCGTAGCGCATAGTTTGTGATGGCCTAAAAAACTCATTTGACCATGAAAATCTATAAAAATTATGTAAAAATGCAAGAGGAGAGCATGAGTAAATACCTGGAAGAAACGGTTGTGAATTCCGCCAGCTGGATCTCCTGGAATTTTCAGTTGAAAATCAGAGCTCAAATGGGTAAAAGTTTCAAATGATTTATATTTTTTACTATTTATAGAAAAAATTTCAAATATTTGAAAATTTTTACACCCTTTCCTATAGTTTCGACATTTTCTAACCATTTTGGACCGTTTTTGACATAATTAGTGTTGTAGAAGACCTTTTTCAGTGTCGTTTCAGCCGTTGGATTAACCCGTTCGTGCCGATCTCAGGTATCATGACTAAACTAGCATATAGGTTAGGTTTAACCATCGTTTTCATTTTGCATGACCTTATGAACATATCACCATGACCTTAGGTATGAACCCACTCTATTATGTCACGGAACCTTCTTGCTACTTTAGAAGTGGCATGATACGACTGGTAGAGCTTCACCTTACATGGGTACCCTAGTTAGCACCTTATTTGCATTTGGTGCCCATGCCGATGGTTTCTCCTTTAGGGTGTGGGAGTCCGTTGTATAGTACTGCCATGGCATTTCGTAAGAGCCTCATACTCCTCTTGATCTTATGCTGGCCTCTTTCCCTCAGGACTCCCTCATGTCAAGGTGTGAATGCATTATCATGAGCTTTTCCTGCCTTATTGAGCTTTATGTTGGCTCCCCTGACATTGCGTTTCAGCCATATAGCCCGAGCTTGTCTCATGTCTAGCCATGCAGAGCCATTTTTATATCCTTCGCAGCTTGATTCCCTTTTTACCGGGAGGGGATTTTCCCCCGAGTGTCAATATCCTACACATGTATCCTTGCATTGAGCATAGGTATGTTCCACTGCTTGGAACTAGTTTGTTTGCCCTTGTGACACTTGTCTCCTCCTAGTTTGTAACTATAAAACTCGTTTATTCTTTTTTCAAGCTTTTCAAATAACTGAAAAAGTCCAAAAAAATCAAAAAACCAAAAATCCAAACAAGGAAAGATGTTATCTTTGGCAGCTGTCGAGTCATGTCGCCTTCGAACAGAGCACTGTATATCACATCCATTGGTTGGGTTATAGTTTGAATTTAGGAGTTGTACTCGTTTATCTAAGTTTATCTCCACCGACTGGTTAAGCTCCCAGTCCCTATGGAGCCTCTGTTGATGCGTCCTGTGTCACAGAGATGTCCCAGTTTGTATACCAAGTCTATGTTGCCTTCATTTAGTTACCATACTCTGTTATGCTCTTGTTCAAAGAAAGTTGAAACCTGAGTCGGCCTGTTATCAATCTAGGAAACTACCTAGGGTTATAAGCTAGGTATGCCTGGTAACTTAAGAAATTATGTTTTTTGTGTTTTTGTAAAGGTGGATCAATGGGACAACTCAATCCGAGTATGGCATTCAGACATTCAGAATGGTAAACAAATAAAACAGTGCTCTCAAGAGTTGATTAATCAGCAGATAACTTTAAAGATGGATGAAGAAAATAATGTAACTAAACCAGTACAGAGTAGGGTTCAAGAGACATCCAAGAAACTAATATCAGGATATGAGCTAAACAATGGAAAAGAAACCATTCAAAGCTAGACAACACAGATAATAGTGAAAAGGAATATGGAAAGCTGACATCAAAACTGAAAGAAACCTGTGATCTGTATTAGCATAAAGAAGACTGAGTACAATAGCAGATTACTCTATCCAAAATCGAACCTTTAGCTCAGTCTCAGTACTTAGGCTTTATAGCCTTTACAAAATATTCTACAGATCCTAAAAACATGGATCTATTGAGTTAACTAAAACACTAACTGGACAGCAAATGCAAAAAGATAGGGATTGATCCCTAAAATCAAGGAAATGACAATGAGATGGTCTTCTTTCTAGTGCTCGATGGTTGATGAAGTGAAGTTAGCCTCCCAAGTATCGGTGGAATTTGATTGGAACATAACAGAAATGCTCTTGATCATGTGGCACTTGAACTTAGAGTTGTTTCCTCAAAAGGATGCTTAAAATTAGCAAAAACGCCCACTTGACTTAGATCTCATTTAAAATCCCTTTGGATACTGATAGGACAATTCATAATCCATTTGTTTTGATCGGCTTCTTGCCATTTCATCTAACACATCTGATATCTGGGCGAAAATTAAAGGAAACTGTGAAAACAGGCTTTCGGCAGCTAACTCTTCTGCCGATTTCGTGCCTTAGCTGCTGAAAGTTAGCCCTTTCGGCAGCTAATGAGCTCTGTGAGGCTCGCCTAAGCTGCCGAAAGCTGAAAACTGTCCAAAATTTTTAGAATAACAAAAGACGTTGTCCTGCAAGCTCTTGACCAGTCTCTAGGACTTCTTTGAAGCTGCTCCCCTTGATCTAGTCGATCTTTTGACTCCTGATTATTTGGTCTATTTATTGCCAATAATTTTGACAGAAGCAACCTATCGTTCTCCTTGTGGCATCTTTGTATGCGGCCTGATGGTTGCATTTTATCTCCTTTATTTGCTGAGTAGAATCCCATGTGCATCGGGTTATGAAAATAAATAACTCGTGATGAAGAAAAGGAAATGGCGCTCAGTGTCAAGCTTTGAATATCTTATTTGTTGAAAAGTTTCTACACGTCATTTCTACCACGAATTAACTTTTCCACATCACATGATGGAGTGTTCGGACTATTCTATTCTCCATGTCTGCCTTCCTAATTTGTGTGCTCCTCACAGTCAAATCCCATAACAGCCCGAGAATATCAAAATGTTTCAGCAGCAATTTCTCAATCCACTACAATAATGAGCAAGCAATGCACCATCAATCTTTCCTTTCGGCGGTCACAACAGGCTCGTTTGATGATTTGATGAGTATGAATCAATCTTTGATTTTTGCACATGGATATGTTTTCGGCAGCTAAAGTCATTCTGGCAAACTTTATTAGCTGCCGAAACTGGCCTGTTTTGGCAGTTAAGTAAACTTCCATAGACTTAGTTAACTGCCGAAAGCTGAGATTTTGAATTTTGAAGGCCATGGCTCACAGAAATAATTTTTTTGATCCATTCTATCACCCAAAATGACGGTGGTCATTTTGGGAGATAACACGACCATTCCTCAGTTATCTTGACTTTGCATGTCGGCCATTCCCGGTACAATTACTGGTTCATGCACTTTATGATCGAGTCCTTCCACATTATACAGCTTTGCTGAGTACCTCGTGTTGGATGATGGGGGATGCCTTAATTCCCTCCTTCCAGCGGATTTCATCCCATCAACTTCAGATCATTTATTCTGGGATTGGAATCTAGAGTCATCTTGAGTGCCTTGAGAGTTGCAGTCATCAGTGGCAGGTTCTCTCACCGTCGACAGTTTCTTGGGAATACATCAATGTCCCCTGATCGATGGACCCTTTCAAGTGTTCGACCTCAACACATTTATTAACACTTGTTAGTTTCCACTCTAGTACCTTGATTCCCATTTTCATTATCGGTGGGTAATCTCGCGTCTGTTAACGATATACATTAATGACCAGTAATCAGATGATGGACTACTATGTTTGACCTCGACAACTCTATTCGCATAGTAGGACATGTACTCGTAGCGGTTTGTGTAGAAGACTTTCCAGATTGGTGGCATCTCTTATATGCTACCTCCTTGATCGTGTCAGTGTTCATGAGATTTTAGCTCTCGTGACTTGAGTCCAGTATATGTCAGATATTCCCAGCCACTATGGAGATCTTGATCTATTATATATCTTCAGCCATTATGGAGATCATGGTCCTTTGTATATCTTCATCATGGAGATTCTAATCTATGTATATTGTACATGGAGATGACCACATATGTGATATCATGTATCATGCCTATTCATGGCCATTGTACTCTTATGTATCCGGGACTGCTATATGTATTTGCAATTGTATGCAGAGTTGTATTGTACTATGCTAATTGGGTAGCTGGTATTCCATTTGGGATCCCTCATCACTCCACTTCTAGGATGGACTTATAATGTATTTCGACCATCGTATTACCCCTTTGACCTCACACATTAGGGGGCATCTGTTATAGCGGATTTCACCACTCTAGGTGAATCACACTTTGTATGGCCTTCCCCTGTCCCGCTGCAGACTCCTTAGACCCTATGGACCACTTTTTGTCCTTTGATGTTTCCTTAATCATCCCTAAAAACACATGAAAAATGATATACGTGACTTTTAAGCCTATAAGCGCGTACATACGCGGGTTTGACCATTAAAACCACGTACATCGGGATGTGTGCATAATCGAAATCCTTTTGGAGTTTTCCTTGACATGGATCCGACTCATTTGACTCCTGGCCTTCCCTATGCCTTTAGATCGCTTGGATTCGACCTTTCATTATCCCTTTGAAAAGCTATATAAGGAACCCCTTGGTACATTGAAGGCATAAGAGAGAATTGAGAGCAATGAAACTATAGTCCATTGTTGCCGGAACTTATGCTTGAGTCTGCATCCCTTTGTCCCTTGGAGCACTTTTGTGTTTTTCCCATGCTTGCCTTTTGCTTATGAGCTTGCTATCGAGAGATGGAGGATTGAAGTGGTGGAGGCACAAGTGGGGGATTCAATTGCTCCGGTTCGCAGACATGCCGTCAGAGGTTGTATCTTGTAATCTCTTATTTATATTAAATAGAAATATCTTTTCCTGTCCAATAATGTGTGCTTGAATGAATATTTTATCCATTGGATTATGTCAAATGCTTATACATTATTGATTATATATGCTAGAATAGAGCTAACACCATGATATATAAAATTCCTTTATTGTTTACTTGTTGTTGAGGAAGTAACAGATCAATTCAAGCTGAAGATATGAAAGCTCAATGAGGATCTACTTCAACCGTCCTGAATAAGGCACGAGGTTTGATCATTTAGTGTTAGACATTTAATTTCTATTGCATATTGGAAAGGATTGATTTCTAGAGTCAAGCTGTCTGTTGTGGTACCCCAAGCCATAGGAATTTCTCTCTGTAACAAAGGCAGCAAAGGATTCCCCCTCCCCCCAAAGTACAATTTTTTTTCCACAGACCTCTCAAAAGAGCAATCAGCAGCCTGGTGGGAAGAAAAAGAGAGGAAAGAAAGGAGAGGGAAACCAAAATAAGCAGAAACCCACGAATAGTGCTGATGGGGGAAAGAAAGAAAAGAAGAAGGTTAAATTCCCATGTAAGTTGTGCCACAAGGATCACCTTACTCACCTTTTTCCCCTTATGGAACAAGCCCAGAAGCTGCTTAAAGCTAAACAACCGGTTTTCCTAAAGGATCTTTTTCCCCAAGGGAAAAACTTTGCTTTAGCTTCTAATGTAGCAAGGGGCACTCAAAATGCCCCTGACCCAAACTATATCAACATGGTTCAATCTTTGACTTTGTTACAGACTAGGAATAAAAACTATGAGGAAGAGACTTCTGAGAAGGGTAAGGCTATAGGTGAAACTTCTAACCCTCTCATGATTGAGAAGCCTGCTGAAACTATGCCGAAGATACCGAAAGGTGTCTTCAAGAAGACCTTGCATAACCCTAATGCTAGGGCTGCTTCAAAATAATCCGTGGTTGAAGATTTATCCCAAACCCCATGTGCAATGTCAGCTTTAGAGGTGTTACAGAGCTATCCCGCCCAACGGGATGTCCTCTTAGCAGCTTTAGGTAGCATGGACTCATCGAGTCTTATGGCGAAATTTCATTTGTCTAATGTTAAAATTCACCTACCTTACCATGTAGCCTTATCAATAGATGTCATCCATGGTGGAAATACCATTGGAAGGGCAGTTGTTGATGAGGGTGCTTCTACATGTGTTATGTCCTTGTCCTGTTAGAAAGCTCTCGGATCCCCAGAGCTGGTCCTATCAAACACTCTACTTACTACTTTCGATGGAAGGTCATTCCATCCGCAAGGTATCCTACCGGCTTTTGAAATTAAGCTATCAGGGAAAGTAGTGTCTATTGAGGTGGAAGTGATTGATGCACCTTTGGACTATAATTTGCTCTTGGGAAGAAACTGGACTTATACCATGTCTGCTATTGTGCCGGCTGTCTTTTGAGTAGTGGTTTTTCCACATGAAGGAAAGTTGGTCATTGTTGACCAACTTGATTTTACTCGAAAAGGCCATTTAGAGTCTAATGAGTCCGTTGTGCCATTGGTTGATCAGGTCAAACCTACTGCACAGAGCTTGGGGGTTGGAATGTATGCATCACTGATGGGCACATTTGATCTTCCATCCCTGATTAACTATATTGGTTCTACTAGTGTGGGGAAGTCCATAGCCATGGTTGTTGATAGGGATAATCCTTGGGTTCTCCCTTCCCGCCATGAACCAGAGGTGCCCTTATCAGAAGTGGAAGTAGCTTACCAGGATATCACTCAAACCACTATTGATCCCATTCTAGATCCCCTCTTAGTCTCGGAGGACCTAGAAGAAGTCTATTTGCCCGCGTGGGCGAAAAACTCTTTGCACTCTATGGACTGTTTAGATATGGTTTTACCTTCTGATGAAGCCATTTTGGAAGCCATGAGTGGACGTGCTAAGATCTATGAAGATCTTCACCATTGATCCTATTTTATTCCAGAACTAAGCAGAATAAAAAAGCAAGAGTTTCATATGAGACTGTTAGATGATGTTGATACACCCATCAATCCCTTACCCAGGGACGGAATGTTTGCCAAAGGGAATATGGAAAATATTTCCACTACTATCCCTATCAACATCTCTGTAAATCGTGATGTCATGAAAAACATATATATAGGTGCAAACTATTCTCCTAAAGAGATTGCTATCTATACTACCTTGTTTAAGGAATTCCATGATGTCTTTGCCTGGTCATATGAGGAGATGCCAGGCATTGATCCATTGATTGTTGAACACGAAATCCGAACATATCCTAATGCCAAACTTGTTCGAAAAAAGTTAAGATCTGTTAACCCGCATAAGCGGCAGCTGTGAAGGCCGAAGTTGAAAAACTATTGAAGGATGGTTTTATTTATCCCATAGCTTTGACAGAATGGCTATCCAACCCTGTTCCTGTTGATAAGAAGCAAGGGACCATACGCATCTGTACTAATTTCAGATATTTGAGTAAAGCCTCTCCTAAGGAAAACTATCCCATGCCATTTATAGACCAGATTATAGATGCTTGTGTGGGAAGTGAAGTGTTCTCGTTTATGGATGGTTTCTCCAGATACAATCAAATTCAAATAAAACCGGAAGACCAACATAAAACTACTTTCATTTGTCCTTGGGGTACTTTCGCATACAAAAAAATGCTCTTTGGATTGAAGAATGTTGGGGCAACTTTTCAATGGGCTATGAAATTTTCCTTCCATGATATCAAAGCCATTGTCAAACCTTACCTTGATGATCTGCCTGCACATTCTCGTAAGAGGATTCAACATCCAAATCACTTACGGTTGATATTTGAGAGATGTAAATACTATAAGATCCACTTGAATCCCCACAAGTGCATGTTCTGTGTCAATTCAGGAAGATTGCTCGGGTTCATTGTCTCTAATAGAGGCATCCAGGTGGATCCATTAAAAGTAGAGGCCATTGTAAATCTGCCTCCTCCTCGTTCTATCAGGCAATTTCAAAGCCTGCAAGGGAAGTCTAATTTTCTTCGACATTTTATCGTTAACTATGCCAAGATTACTAAGGGTTTCATGCGCCAGATTAAATAGGACACCCCTTTTGTATGGGATGAAACTGCACAACTTGCTTTCGAGGCATTGAAAAAATATTTGTTTTCAGCACCCTTACTACGGCCACCAGATTACTCTAGGGATTTTATATTGTATCTGGCTATGTCCGAGTCAACCATTGGGGTAGTACTGGTCCATGAGGATGATAATATCATAGAGCATGTCATTTACTATCTTAGTCATGCTTTGGCCAGACCTGAACTCAGGTACCCCCACGTTGAGAAATTAGCCTTAATAGCTGTCTATGTTGTTCAAAGGTTACGTCACTACATTTTACTGAGGACCACAACAATAATGGCGGATGTGAATCCTTTCCAATATGTTTTGTTCCGACGGATTGTTGGGGGGGAATTCAACAAATGGATAGTCATTCTCCAAGATTTTGACTTGGATTTTTAGTCCGCTAAGTCTAAAAAGTCCTTTGTTTTTGCTGAGCTTATAGCAAAATTTCCTACTGAAGAAGATGTAGCCATTGAAGATGACTCATTCCCAGATGAGCATATCTTCTTGATATCCACCTCTGATCCTTGGTACGGGGATATTATTATATATCTCCAGACTTTGAAGTATCCTGCAGCTTCCTCATGGGAGGAACGACGTAAATTACGCCTTCATGCTAAGAACTACCTCATCATAGGAGATAAATTATATCGAAGAGGGATAGATTCAATTTTGTGTCGATGTCTTACCCATGAGGAAGTGGAGATTGTCCTGAATGATTCCCATAGTGGAGCGTGTGGGGTCATTTATCTGGGTTAGCAACGGCCCAAAACATATTACGTCCCAGTTATTTCTGGCCCACGATCTTCAAAGATTGTGTGGAAGCGGTGAAGCATTGTCATCCTTGTCAGCTTTACACTAGAAAAATGCAGTCACATCTCGCTCCATTGTTTCCCGTTGTCTCAGTAGGCCCCTTCATGAATGGGGGATTGATTACATGACATGCAACCTAGCCTCAACTAGGGGCATAAATACATTATTGTCGCTGTTAACTATTTTATGAAATGGGCAGAGGCAATGCCTACTTTTAAAGCCGATGGGGAAAAAACAGCTTTCTTCATATTCAATCAGATTATAGCACGGTTTGGTATACCCAAAGTGATTGTCACTGACCATGGCAGTCATTTTCAAAATAGCATGATGACGGATCTGACCACTATTCTTGGATTCAGACAAGAACATTCATCTTCATACTATCCACAAGCAAACGGTCAGGTTGAGGCTGTAAACAAGACTTTGAAGACAATCCCCAAACGTATAATTGATGCAGCCTGTTCTAACCGACACATCATGCTATATCCTGCTCTTTGGGCGTACCAAACTAATGTAAAAAGTGCTGCGAGTTTCTCCCCCTTCCAACTCATCCATGGAGTGGAAGAAGTTACCTTGATTGAATGTGAAATCTTGTCTTTAAAAATAGCTATTCATGTGTTACCCGATACGATAGAGCTTGAAGAACGTTTGGTACATTTAGAACACCTTGATGAAAAACGTAGAGATGCGCTGACTTCTAATCAAGCTCACAAGAATAGGGTAAAAAATAAATATGATAAGTCAATCAAACCTCGGATTTTCTTTGAGGGGGAACTTGTTTTTCTTTGGGATCATGACAAAGAACCCCTGGGGGCATGAAAATTCAAGGCCATGTGGTTAGGACTTTATGTCGTGTCGAAGGTTTTAAAGAAGGGCACATATGAGTTAATTGATTTCGATGGGAACAAGCTGTCTAAGCCTAGAAATGGGCTCTACCTAAAAAAGTACTATGCTTAGGCTTAGTGTTTTTTCTTGTATTTTATTGTATGTATTTTTATGTACATTAGTTCATTGGTTTTGTTTTTTATACCATCTGTTGATTGTTGCAGATGTCTTCTGAGAGGTATCTAGGTTTCGACGATGGCGCCAGTCACCACACTTGTAATCTAGCTTCAACATCGTGGGTCATTTACCCTCCCTCAGGACAGCTAGTTGTTGTAGGAGGTGCTTGCTTAGGTCCTGCTTCTATTAATGTTGCTGAATATAGGGCTATGATTGAGCTTCTATGGGATGCTTTGTCACGTGGTATCACCCAGCTCGAAGTCCGGCTGGACTCTCAACTGGTCGTTTCCCAACTCAATTGAGCTTATCAGGTGTGAAACCCTATTCTATTACATCAGTTCTTGCAAATTAGGTTATTGGAAAGAAATTTTTAATTTATTATATTCAATCACATTCCAAGAAATCAAAATTCATTGACTGATGCATATGCTAATTACATTTTAGATTGGCATCTAACACACATTTCATAAAAATATTCAGTATGCACATACAAAACACTTGTAAATAAACTGACAACAATATATATATATATATATATATATGTAAGTATCTGTCCATAGATAGGCTGAGTCTAATCCCCAGATCCAGTCATAATTGTATAATATACAAAAATATACAAAATGTGGATCGCAGTCCATCAAAATGTCCTAGATCTAAATAGGACCACCTTGGTCCCCATGGTCTCTCTGTACTCTGGCTTCCTCAGCCTCTTCGGCTTCAGCAGCCTCCACAACATCTATGTACACAAGAACTGCTCTGGCCACCTACCTCAAAAGGTGTAACCAGATAGGTGGAACTCCAACCACAAACTCTTGCATGACGGTCGGGATATGCTCTATCCAGAAAGTGGGAATTCTCTAGGTAAGCCTAGCCAACTTCCCCTCCAGAATCCTAATAAGCCCCAGGTCTTTACCTACAACAAGATGAACAAACATACATGGATTCCCCTCAGGGAAGACCAGTCCAATATCTGCATTTTGACATGTTTATAGGATTAGGAATTGTATACATATGTATATATCTATCATTTTAAAATTAATAAAAATTTTGAAAATTTTGAAAATTAAAAAGTTACCTAGCTCTCCCCATGCTCCTCTTGGAGGGAGGACAGGGTCTGGATCACCTCGAAAATCCATTCCAGCATACGAAAAATGCTCTAGTGCTGGTAGCTTCCGATCCCACCAGATGTAGAAGTCATCATCGTACACACTCTACACTTAGTCTCCTCCTCCTTAACGGAGGAAGATGTCTCCCTATCTGCTCAGCCTTGGCTGACATGGAGATCGGACTGGTAGGGGTATGGCAGGGCTCAACCCTGGTACTCTCTCTCGAATAAGGCAACCAATATTCTAGAATACCCAAAGTTCTTTCTCCTTCCTCTCTTGCAATCAAAGAGTTGTTTTCTCATAATTGGGACAACTCTTGAACACCAATGATACAGGGCACCCTACGTACAATCCACCTCCAACCTCATTTGGTTCTGTGTAGCTAGATGTAATGAAGGGGATCTTGCAATCCTCATGATGGTGCTTGTCAGTACCTGTAGTGTGAAATCACGGATATGTGCAATAGGGACGCAACTCCCTCTCTTCTGGGTACCTGGTGTGCAGTACACATCAATGTAATTCTAGACACTTAAAGGATCACCGCCCCTATCGATGCCCTCTAAGTTGACCAGTGCTCCTTGTCATTCCAGGTCGACAATGAAACATATGTCCTCGAAAGTAATTTCCAAAGTCTCACCCTGTAGGTCAAACATCCCTAAATCATGATCCCAGTAGTTTATCAGGAACTCCAATAAACAGACATTGGCCTGCATTGGTGATGTGCAAAATAATTTTAATAACCCACTCATTCGTAAAACATGTATGGCGGGCACACTTTGGAGCACTTCTTGGTCCATATTCTCATGCTCCCATTCCCTCCATTCCAACACCATCTGCACACCTAGCAAAACAAGTATTATGAATCATCAATTTCATATAAAATTTCAAAGACTAAGGACTAGCAACACCATCTTCACACCTAGCAAAAACAAGTATTATGAATCATTAATTTATCTTTTTATCCTTTACGCAGTACACGTGACTGTCTAGTTAGACATGTCGCGTACTATACATGACTGTCTCTAAAGGCAACCCACGTGCAAAATGTGTGTATGCGAGTTTCAACACTATGAACTCGCATACACGCCATGACATGGTTTAGGATGCTTAAAACAATGAAATTGGGACTCAAATTTGAAAATTGCTAGGATCAAATTGAAGAGCTTGGGGTGTAGGCTTACTTGCAACTTGTGGAATCAGATTTTGTCCACTAGATTTTCCACATTGATCGAATGAAGGTAGAGATAAAAACTTGCTTCTTATGGCTAAAAATCAAAATGGTGAGTTTTGTTTTTATTTTTGAACTATTTATAGAAATTTTATTTCTAAAAGTGGGTTTTTTCCTATAGTTTGAAATGTATTCAACTAATACCATATCTCTTTTTTCCTTGTAACAGGTTTTTCATCATTAAAAAGTGTTTTTTGCTCCTATAGGGTGGTTTTTGATATTTCCAATGCATTTTTGCATCTATATTCAATCCACGTTAACTTTAGCAATTAACATTTTTTCCATGGACTATGGTATTTTTAAACCATTAGTTCCCTGTCTTTACCATCGTTCTTCCATGGATAGGACCTTCTTTTCATGAGTATCCTCCTTTGAAACCTATGTTGTCTTTTGATACTCATGTTGCAGTTGTTTCAGGTACATGAGTATCCTCTTAGATATTTTCCACGCCAAATAGAGCTTCTTTTTTAGTCTCTTTTTACAAGTTATCCCTTTATAGGACTCCTCGCCCTTATGAAGTTTCTTTAGGCCCAGGTATGACTCCTTAAAAACAGACTTGACTGCTGAGTTAACTTGTCTATTGAAGCTCGTTAAGAATATGTGAATGAGCATCTGCATTGGTAGTAGGTTATCTCTTTCTCGGACCATGCAGAATAATACGAGAAAGGATCCCTCTCTTTTCTATTCAAATTGAGAAGAGTATTCTCAGGCATAGGTTTATCACTTTTCCAAAACTGAGGGACTAAATTTACGAAAAAGGAACTCTCAGTATGAGCTTAGTTTTCTCTTTTTCGTGCTCTGGGCCTAAACATGAAAAATATTTCGAGTGTATTTTGTGTCTTTGTCATGCTCGTTAAACAATAAAGAACAAAGCAACGAGTTTATTGTTGTAAGCCCCATTTCTTGTACTCAAATGGATCTTTCTGAGTGATCTTGCTTTCCTTCACACTCGTAAAACTAAAGCTATTCATGCTATTCTGGAAGGAGTGTTGGGTAGGTGGTAATTTAACCTTTTTCAGACCTCCTTGACTAAATACAAAAAAGGTTCACCTTTTCTTCTACGGAAGTTAAGAGAGTTCTTCTGTGGTATGTTTTATACTTTTTCAGCCTTAGGAGACTAAATTGGATGAAAAAGGACCCCCCTAGAGTCTTCTTTGGAGTTTTCAGACTCCCTAAATGTGAAAACACCAGCTGAGCATGTACTAGTTCGGGCTCATTAAATCCACGAATCAGTGACACTATCAAGCATTATTTTCTCTTCTCTTCAAGCTTGTTAAAAAATGAAGAGAGATCTGAGTTGAATTTCTTGGACTCGTTAAAATTTAACAAGGAAGGTAAAGAAGAAGTTTTCTCTTATTTTCAATTAGTGACATCATGTCATCCTTGAACATAGCACTCTCTGTTTTTTCTGATACCCATGTCTCAGTGTTCACTTTCAGTTCAGCTATTACTTTGAGTTTATTACTCCTCCTCTTGTCCATTATACCTAGGGAATCTAATCATGTCTCCTACATGACAGATAAGTTTGGTCATTCTATCTATAAAGTTAAACACTGCGTTGGGTCATCTCTGTGTCATGCTCACTATTTAAGGACTCAACCCAATGTTTGATCTTTATCCTGATCCCATCATTGTTATATCTGTTATCTATTATGTATCCCTTCCTTTGCCCAGTTCCTAGTCACTCTTGTGATCCATTGGAGGATCTATTGCCCTTATCACAGTATGGTTCCACTTTAGTACCTCCTGATGATGAAGACCTAGAGTTTTGACGATAGTACCTCAGGATTCACTTCTATTATTGGTGAATTACTTTGCTTCAATTATCAATTATCACCTATTAATTGGCAAACTATTGAATATTTTCCATGTTCGACTTCATCCTACATTTATTCACATGGCTTGGATTGTACTGGTTCTTTTGGATTGCATATGAAGACCTTAGTTCCTCACCTATGGACTAAGTTGAGCAAGATTATGTTCCATTTATGTCCACAGCTTCCAAAACTTTGAAGATTAATCATCATTGTATATTGTGGCTTCAATCCACCTTTGTAATATACGTGGTCTTGTACCTGTATCATATGATGTACTCAAATATTGTAAAGGAGCTAGTATTCCAGTATATTGAACATAGCATCCTCAGATCTGACTTTGTATATGACATTATTATGTATTTCTTTCAGGTACTACCTCTGCTCCATTGGATTTCTGAGTTCTCCAAAGATAAATATTATAATGTATTTCGGCCATCGCTTCCCTCTGACCTCACACATTAGGGTGAATCGGTTATCAACTCTAATGGCACTTCTCCATCTAAGTGCCAACATTTCCTATGTTGGCGCACAAAAGGACATTTATGGATTGAAGGTTTCCTAAAACACTATAGATAGGCATGTTATGAAATACATTCATTATCCATCGAGCTTGCCATTTTTACCTTTTAATATGTCAATTATTGTATGCACCTTTGCCTATATGCAACCCGCATACATACACGACGTTTCCTACAGCATGTCGTGTAGTGTACGTGAGTATTCATCATTGCAACCCGCGTACAGATCTGTACGTGGGTTTCCCTTAGAGCAACTTGTGTGTCATATGCGAGTTTCCAGTATCAATACTCATGTACACTTTCCATTGAAATTAAAAATAATAAATCACGATTATTTGAGATTTGTTAATCCCTTAACTATAATCATCTTAACTGTCTCAACCTCCTCAACCCTCGAAACTGCCTTATTTCACTAAGTATAAATAAGGGCCTTGGGGAGGGTATTAATCAATCATAATTGGAGAGAAAATTTATGCTAGTGGTATCTATTCATAAGTCTTTAGAGCGGTAGAACTCAGAATCCTTTGGTTGCAGAGGAGTCCTTGTTTCGGGCGTTGGGTTGTAATCTTAACTCATTCACTATTGTTAATAAAGAGAATCCTTATTCCAAATGTGTTTTGAATGTCTTTCATGTATCATGGTTTGATGAATATTTATGATTAAGCACTCCATATACTATTTATCTAACCCGTCCTATATACATGTATAAGCTTGCAATTGGAGGATTTTCTCTTTACGGGTGAAGGAGAAACATCCTTGAAAGCTTTGGAGGAGAAGCAGAGCGGGAGAAGATAAAGCTTGGATCAACCGTCGTGAATTGGGTGAGTCTATCCTATCTTCTTGTTTCCTTTCTATACTTTTAAATTTGATTTCCTGCAAGTTTTAATAGTATGTTGATAACCCCAGACCTTCGGTTATAAGGTGTTTATTCCTATACAACAGTCTACATGAATCAAAAGAGATGTGTAGTAAGGAAAGTGAGGCTGTAGTCCCATGGTTTCAAATTTGATTATGGAAGAAGAGTTATCATCATCAACCCTAAGAGTAGAAAGCAAGGATTTCCTTTGCATAGGACAACTTTGAAGTACTTCAAGCGCGGACATTGCACAAGGAGTTTGGCCCAAATCCTCGACAATGAAATAGTTCTGGGTGGCTCGAGCATTAGGATTGTGCCCCGAACGCTTTAGGACTCCCTTAGGAATGCGAGGTGCAATTTCAGGTTTATCCATAGGGTTTTCGATATGCAAAGGGCTCTTAGGTGGAGTGGGTTCTTTTCCAAGGTCTAGTTGTGACGAACCATAATCTTTCGCATGAGTCACAACCTTAGTAGCACGTACCATGTTGATACAACCATGACCAGTATTGGCTTCCAACGAATTTTGATCTCCACCCAATGCATAATGAGGATCATTAGTCTTCGAGTTCATATTTTGATTATGGGGTAAAGGATTAGTTAGCACAGCTAGGCCCTATGCTATGAATATCGAGGCATCTTCCATATGAGGGCACAAGTGAGTGAGGTTGTCGTCCTTACACAATTTGTAAGGAAACTTTAGCTTATGTTTAGACTACTTGTCCACCCCAGCATTGCGGGCATTCTTGTCATTAAAATTAACATTTTTGTTCTTGTTCCCACCCTTACTATTATTTTTATCCTTTTTCTTATTCCTTTCGAGCTACTGGTTTCCCTTCTGGTCTGGCGATTGCACAGAAAGTACACTTGCCATTTGGGTTGGTTGAGACGAAGTCGTGGCTTGTCCTGAAGTAGATTTATTAATAGACAATTGGCTCACTTGTTTCACAACCGAATCCATAGGTTTGGCACTTGTACAACCCACGATGCCATCGGCATGTTGTCCAAGCTTGATCTTGGGATCGAAACTAGAACACGAAATGTTAGGTATAATCTCATACAAAAGTATGGAGTGAGCGTAGATCAAATCCAACTCTTGTGCCCTAAAGATTGCTTGTTCCTCGTTTTGGACTCCGGATGTAGACACATCTTTCGCAATGTAAGGTAACAACGACTTGAGGAACAACTCAAGGAGAAATTCTGATGGTATAAAGGATTTAATAAACCTCTTCTATCTATGCCACTCTTGAATATGATCCAAGATATGTGTGGCTTTGTCTTGTTGAAATGCTGACAAGAGTTCTGTACCAACGTCGTAATGCATGGGTAGCTGAAAGTGATTGAGGAAAGTCATGGAAAGGTCATCAAATAAAATGAATTCCCCTCTTAGTAACTCTATATACCATTTCATTGCAAGCCCAGTGAGGGTGTGTTGAAATACCCTTAAACGGATTGAGTTGTCATGTAAGGAATTGGAAGAACACCAAAGGTGAAAAGTAGTGACATGTTCACTAGGATATTCTCCTACTTTTCCCTTGAACTTGGGAATGTCTGAGGGAAGCTTGTTAGGGATGGCTAGTTAGGCTGGGTCATGAGATACCGGATCATTCATAAGTCTCAACAAGTTAGGTAAGTTCAACGTTGCGAGAAAAGGTAGCCTAGGTTGATCCGGTCTATGCCACGTTCCCTGATAGTTCGGGTTCATATAAGGCTGATTACTGTAAATACCATGGCCTTGGCCACAATATGATCCTCCCATTTGACCCATGTAGGGTTGCATGGCAGTACTATGATGTCGTGTACCTTGACTATGTGGTGCTACAAAGCCATAATTGGAAGAGTAAGCAAGTTGTTGATACCCATACCCATAGGTTTGATAGTTCTGTCCATACTGTGGTCCATAAGACTGTCCATGAGAAGCTCCATAAGGTGTCCCATGGGATGTCCCATGAGAAGCTCCATAAGGTGTCCCATGGGATGTCCCATGAGAAGCTCCATAGTTAGGGATATGGGGAAATCCTTGTGATGGACCATGAGACGATCCAGAAATAGGAATATGACCTCCCCAGACAACAGGAGGTACTTGACTCTGAGATACTATCGTACGAGCAGTCGCAGTATGAACATGGCTAGTACCGATATTCCGACCCGAAGGACCATGTGAATGAGAAGGAGGAAGGGTTGTTAAAAAATCATTTGAAGGAGTAGGGTTTGAGAACGAAGGGACATGTGAATTGATGCAAGTGGTATTCCCTATGGTCACTTGTCTGGGTTCTGGTATCCGCATATGACTACTAACATGAGGTATAGAACGGAAATGAGAGGTAGCTTCCACCACCGGGATGGAAGGTGCAATGTGACTATTGATCCCAAATCTCTCCGCATGGAAAGGAATAGGAGTGCCCCAAGGCATAGTGCTAGGTTCAACATCTGACTTGGCATGATCTGTTGAATCGTGTCCAGAGATATCAGGCATGCCATAACGAACATGACTAGTTCTTTTGGGTTCATGATGAGTCTTGTCACCTGGAAACCAATAACGGTGATGATCCGACGGATTATTCCTTTTCAAAATTACACTGATCCAAGAAAAATATCCAATATGGTACAATGGTTCAGAAACGGTGGTTGAAAAAAAAAATGGACGGTGAAAACACCAAGATCGGAGCTCGAAAGAGATCTCCTTCCGCAACATCGGAGGTTGAAAGAGCATCTTCTTCCGCAATAGTGGGCGGCCAAACTACTAGTCTATCTGCGGGGATAACTGGACACAAAAATATAAGGATCAGCAGTTGGAAGCATTTCCCCTTCTGTAACGTCGAGGCTTACAAGATTTTCCCCTTCCGCAACTTCGGGGCTTACAAGCTTTTCCCCTTCCGCAGCGTCGGGGCTTACAATATTTTCCCCTTCCGCAACGTCGGGGCTTACAAGACTTCTCCCTTCCGCAACAGCAGAAAATTAAAGACGTTTGGAATGGATCGGAAGTCAGAGCGATAAAAGAGCCGCAAATCATGTGGAAACCAAAGTAACATACATTCCAACTTGAAAACCAAATGACCACCGATTGAGGCCATCAGAGCCCGTTGCTTATCCTCTTCTGCAACGGCGGAAGCACGGATGACTAGAAATTCTAGAAGTTTAGTTCACGTATGGTTCTGGAGGTCAAATCCTTAGCATGGCAGGTGGAACATCACGATGTGGTAGGATTTCATAATGTGTACAACTTATTTGTAACAGTTTGGCAAACCTTTTCTTGGTAGTTATGCCACAGTTGGGATAACGTCGAAAGGCATATGAACAGCCTGATGCAACGGTTTTGGAAATGTGGAAACCGCCTGTTATGATCAATAAGTTGGCATTTGGCAGGAGGATGTGAACAGTCGCATTTCTTTGAATGTTTTGGCTCATTTGTAACAGAAAGATGAGTAATAAAGGAGACGAACCAGGGATGGTTCCGGGGGAACGATTAGAGGATTTTTTGGAGAGTGGCAATGCAAAGTTTCTCTGTTATGAGAAGCTTGGAGAGAGCATTTTGCTGTGAAAACTATCCATGTGCTGTTCCTTTTGAAGTCAACTATTCTCAGTTATAACTTGGCTTCTTTTATCTGTTGAAGTCCAATTTTGTAACTTTCAGAGAGGAGGTCTTGAAGACTTTACTATTAATGTCCAGTTGCTGTGATTGTAAAGAGTCGACTATCTTCTCTATTTTATTGGGCTTTTCTTTGCTCTTGAAAGCCCATTTGTATTATTCCAGAGAAGAGGTCTTGCAGTCTTTTGTCCATACTGCTGAAATTTATTTGCAGAGTCCAGAACCATTTGTACCATTTTAAAGCCATTAATTGGATCAGTTCCCATTGGAGAGGGACCCGAGGACGTAGCCCAGTGGAGGGGGTGAACTCCGTTATCAACTTCTATTTTGTGACTCTCTAATTCTATATTTTCTTCCTTGTATCTATCTACCATTGTTGTGTTTTCATTCCTGTTCTGAGCATTTAATTTCTGTTAATGCGGTTCCATTAATTAACCTGTTGAACGCATTCTTTGACAACAAACTTTTAATGCACTAAAGTTGAGGTCTTACGGATCATATTATGGTATCAGAGCTGGTTGACTGTTGTGCAAGTTTGTGAATGCTTACCAGGTCCAGGTCAAAGGTTGGTGAAGGAGAATTAGTTGAAGGAGATCCTGAGATTGGCTCTAGGAGATCATTCTCAAGAACCATGTCTTCTCCACAAGGGGAAGAAGAAGGACATACCGAACGGGAAAAACCTGTTATTTCTGAAACTGAGTTTCTGGAGGCTTTTATGAGCATGAAATCCATGATGGAAATTCTACTCGATGAGTGAGAAGAAAGGAAGAAGAAAGAAGAAGGATCTTCATCCAGAGATGCAAAAGTGAAGCCGGAAGAAAAGGGTAAAGGAGTAGGAGGTGATGGTGATCCTCCTGACACTAAACAGACTTTTTCTTCTTCTCATACTTCTCATTCAAATAATGCAAGTCCTAATATGCCTTATTTCAAATTGGATGTAAAATTTGAATTACCTATTTATAATGGAGATGTAGATGCTGAAAAATTAGACAATTGGATCAAGCAGCTTGAAGTATATTGCAGGGTGCAGGGCATTAATGATGACCCTTCCAGGATTCAATTGGCCACGTTGAGAATGAGTGGAATGGCTCTTACTTGGTGGGAAAGCAATATTCAACAAGATCTTCGAAAGAATGGTAAAATTATTTCAGTTTGGAATGAATTCATTGAAGTATTGAGGAAGCAATTTTATCCTTTAGGTCACATGCAGCAATTAACCATGAATTGGCAAATGTTTAGACAAGCTAAAGGAAAAATCATTCAAGATTATACTCATGAATTCAGAAAGAGGGCTACTGCATTGAATGTTTCGTTAGATACACAGGAAACTCTTCTTAAGTACATTGGTGGCATGCATTCTTATTTGAAGCATACTTTGTTAATGTTTAATCCCAGTAATTTGGATGATGTATGTGTTCAAGCTACCCATTTAGAAGCCAGGGGTAAGCATGCTAATGATACTTTTGTGAAGAAGTCATTTAAATCTGACAGCAAATCGAAAGGTAAAGATAAGGGGAAAAAGAAGATGGCTATGTTAATAAAGATGGTGAAAATCCTACGTGTTCACATTGTTAGAAGGGACATGATGTCTCTAAGTGTTGGAAACTTCATCCAGAGTTAAGGCCAAAGAAGTACGGAGGAAACAAAGATAAAGGAAAAGCACAAGCTACTGCAGCAGTTATTCAAGACTTGGGATCTGACTCAGGTGATGAAACAAAGGTTACAGCTGTCGGAATCCAAGGTAAGGATAAAAGTATCTCACTTCCCATTGATGTACAATCAAGTTCTAGTGCAAGTACAAGTTTGCCATCTACTTCTAAGCAAGATGATAAAGATAGAAGTGCACTATTTCATGTTCATGTCATTGCAAATCACACAAATATTGATACATTGTTTGATAGTGGTTCACAAGTAAATCTGATATCATAAGAAGTGGTCAAGAAATTGCATTTAGCTACTGTGCCTCATGAAAATCCCTATCCTCTAGGTTGGGTTACTAATGATACACGATTACAAGTTACAAGGAAATGTGTATTAAAATTTGTAATTACTGAAAATTTTAGGGATGAGGTAGAATTGGATGTAGTACCACTTGACATTTGTGGAATTGTACTTGGGAGTCCGTATTCGTATGACCGGAAAGCAGTCTTTTATAGAGAGTAGAATAAGTATCATCTTTTTAAAGAAGGTATGGAATATATTGTATGAGCACATAAGATAAAAACCAATCTAGCAATAGTCTCTGCAGGACAAATGAAGAGGTTGGTAAATGCTAGTAAGAATTTTGTGTTGATGATGGTTAAGATGAAAAATCATGAAGTCTCTAAATATTTTGAAGAATGTGACCCTAAGCATAAATCTGAACTGATTGACATCATTTCTGAGTATGATGATTTGTTTCAAGATCCGAAGGGGTTACCACCGAAGAGAGAGATTCAGCATGAGATACATTTGCAGCAGGATGTGCCACTCCCGAACATAGCCATGTACTGGATGTCTGTAATGCAGAACGAGGAAATCAAGAAGCAGGTTCAAGAGCTAATTGAGAAGGGGGTCATCCGGCCCAGCACTTCTCCTTGTGGATCTCCTATAGTCTTGGTTCCGAAGAAGGATGGGTCTTGGAGAATGTGCATTGACTATGGGGCCCTTAACAAAATCACCATTAAGAATAGGTATCCTCTTCCTTGTATTGATGATTTGCTTGATCAGTTGAAACATGCAACTTATTTTACAAAATTGGATCTGCATAGTGGGTATCATCAAATCCGTGTTAATGAGCATGATGCTTGGAAAACAGCTTTTAAAACGAAACATGGTTTGTATGAATGGCTTGTGATGCCTTTTGGGCTTTGTAACGCACCTGCTACTTTCATGCAGATCATGAATGATGTCTTTCGTTCATTCATTGATAATTTTGTAATTGTATATCTAGATGATATCCTTGTGTTTAGAAAAACTTGGGAAGAGCATGTTGAACATGCGAAGAAAATTTTAGATGTACTGAGAAAGGAAAAGCTTTATGTAAAAATGTCTAAATGTGAGTTTGCTAAAACTTCTTTAGTATATCTAGGCCATATTATTGTTGGAGGCCACCTGCGAGTGGACCCAGCCAAGGTTGCTATCATTGTAAACTGGCCACGGCCTAACATCGTTATTGAAATCAGAAGTTTTTTGGGTGCGGTTCAGTATTGGAGGAAATTCATTTCTAGGTTTTGCTCAATTGCTGCGCCTTTGCATGCATTAACAAGCATTAAAGAAATTTTCCAGTAAGGAGGCAAGTATCAGAGAGCCTTCGACACTTTGAAGGAAAATATTAGCATAGCACCAGTTCTAACATTGCCATATTTGCGGCAGCCATTTGAGATCGAAACTGATGCCAGCGGGTTTGCCATGGGAGCAGTTTTGATGCAAGGAAGGAATCCAGCTTGTTACCATTCAGAAACATTCTCTACTGCGGTAAGTAACTAACCGACCTATGACAAAGAATTGTATGCTTTAGTACAGAGTGTGAAGAAGTGGAAACATTATATCATGGGAAAAGAAATAGTCATACATACTGATCACCAGCCACTTCAATATTTACAATCCCAAACTAAAATACAACAAAGTAGGCATTTAAGATGGATGGGGTTCTTACAACAGTTTCATCTCGTAATTAAGTACAAAAAGGGAATTCATAATAAAGTAGCAGACATGTTATCAAGGCCACCTATGAATGCTTCAATCATTCTTCAGAACAGTTCATTAACACATGAAATTTATATTGAACAGTATGCAGAAGATAAAGATTTTAAGAAAGTATATGCATCACTTATACATGGTAAACAAGAAGAGAACTATTTTGTGCATGTGATTCGAGAAGCACATAGTTCATTGATTGCAGGACATTTTGGTGTAAGTAAAACGTTGTCTGTATTGCAGAATCACTGTTATTGGCCTCAAATGCAAGAAACTATAGATAAATATATAAGAGGTTGTGTTATGTGTGCAACAAGTAAGCCTAGCAATAGGAAATTGGGTTTGTGCACTCCTCTTCCAGTTTCTTCTCGTCCTTGGGAAAGTATTTCTATGGACTTTGTAGGAGGACTACCTATGTCTAAAAAAGGGCATGATTACCTATATGTTGTTGTGGATAGATTCAGCAAAATGTGTATCTTAATGCCATGTAACAAACAGATCACTGCTGAACAAACAACTCACATGTTTTTTCAAAATTTTTGGTTACATTTTGGGCTTCCCATGTCTATTATATCTGATCAATATTCCCGTATCTTGGGAAAATTCTGGTGAACTTTATGGGAGCTTA
Organism: Pseudotsuga menziesii; assembly: GCA_001517045.1. Taxonomy (NCBI): domain Eukaryota; kingdom Viridiplantae; phylum Streptophyta; class Pinopsida; order Pinales; family Pinaceae; genus Pseudotsuga; species Pseudotsuga menziesii. The sequence continues at coordinate 178,329 of LPNX011171394.1, forward strand.
TGGATAACAAACTCAAGAAAAATACAGCTTTTCATCCATAGACCGATGGGCAAACAGAGGTAGTGAACATAACAGTGGTTCATCTGCTCAGAGGATATTATAGTAAACATCCTAAACTTTGGGATGAGCAGTTGCAGTATATACAACATGCTTACAATCATGCAATTCATTCTTCCACAAAAAGATCTCCTTTTGAAACTTTTTTTGGTTATCTACCAAAAACACCGATGGACTTCTCTTTTGACAAAGATGCAGTGGATGGACATCATGATGCAGATAAGGCTCTATGATTCATTCAGAGAATCCAAGCAGTGCAGCAGGCAGTTCAAGAATAGTTGGAGAATAGCCAGGCAAAATACAAGGCCAGGCATGACAAGCATTGAATTGATCATCAATTTCAAGTTGGTGACCAAGTTTGGTTACATATCACCAAAGAACGAATGAAAGGTGAAGGTAAAAAGCTTAAGCCTATCAGGTATGGTCCTTTTGAGATCTTGGAAAATATCGGTACTAATCCTTTTCGCTTGAATTTACCTCCATACATGCAAATTTATTCTGTTATCAATGTTGAGAATCTTAAACTGTATGAGCCTCCTATGATCATGGATGAGGAAATTAACATACAGATTCCTTCAGTTGATATTTTGGCACCTGAATATATGAGAGAGTTGCAAGATGATTTTATCCTTGACAAAAATGTAAGGACTTCATGAAGGGGGAATGCTGAGTACCTTCGAGTGGGGCTGAAAGGAATGCATCCTAACAAAGCAAGATGGATAGATATTGGAAAAGTGAGGGAACTTTACCCTCACTTACTTGCAAAATAATTTAGGATTTTGGTGGTCCAAAAGCTCTCCAATGGGGAGGAATGATCCAGCGGATTATTCCTTTTCAAAATTACACTGATCCAAGAAAAAGATCCAATATGGTACAATGGTTCAGAAACAGCGGTTGAAAAAAAAACGGATGGCGAAAACACCAAGATCAGAGGTCGAAAGGGATCTCCTTCCACAACATCGGAGGTCAGAAGAGCATCTTCTTCTGCAATGGCAGGTAGCCAAACTACTAGTCTATCCGCAGGGATAACCAAATGCAAAAAATATAAGGATCGGTGATTGGAGGCATTTCCCCTTCCGCAACATCGGGGCTTACAAGCTTTTCCCCTTCCACAATGTCGGGGCTTACAAGCTTTTCCCCTTCCGCAGCGTCTGGGCTTACAAGCTTTTCCCCTTCCGCAACGTCAGGGCTTACAAGACTTCTCCCTTCCGCAACGGAGGAAACTTAAAGACATTTGGAACGGATTGGAAGTCGGAGCGATAAAAGAGCCGCAACTACGGAAACCAAAGTAACATACGTTCTGACTCGAAAACCAAATGACCACTAATTGAGGCCATTGGAGCCCATTACTTATCCTCTTCCGCAACGACAGAAGCACAGATGACTAGAACTTCTAGAAGTTTAGTTCACGTATGGTTTCGGAGGTTAGATCCTTGGCATGGCAGGTGGAACATCATGATGTGGCAAGATTTCATAATGTGTACAGCTTATTTGTAACAGTTTGGAAAAGATTTTCTCAGCAGTTATGCCATAGTTGGGATAATGTCGAAAGGCATATGAACAACCTGATGTAATGGTTTCGGAAATGTGGAAAATGCCTGCTATGATCAATAAATTGGCATTTGGCAGGAGGATGTGAATAGTCGCATTTCTTTGAACGTTTTGGCTCATTTGTAACGGGAATATGAGTAATAAAGGAGAGGAACTAGGGATGGTTCTGGGGGAATGATTAGAGAAGTTTTTAGAGAGTGGCAGTGCAAAGTTTCTCTATTATGAGAAGCTTGGAGAGAGCATTTTGCTGTGAAAACTATCCATGTGCTGTTCCTTTTGAAGTCGACTATTCTCAGTTATAACTTGGCTTCTTTTGTCTGTTGAAGTCCAGTTTTGTAACTTTCAGAGAGGAGGTCTTGAAGACTTTACTGTTAATGTCCAGTTGCTGTGATTGTAAAGATTCGACTATCTTCTCTGTTTTATTGGGCTTTTCTTTGCTCTTGAAAGACCATTTGTATTATTCCAGAGAAGAGGTCTTGCAGTCTTTTGTCCATACTGCTGAAATTTATTTGCAGAGTCCAGAACCATTTGTACCATTTTATAGCCATTAATTGGATCGGTTCCCATTGGAGAGGGACCCAGAGATGTAGCCCAGTGGAGGGGGTGAACTCCATTATCAACTTTTGTTTTGTGACTCTTTGATTCTGTCTTTTCTTCCTTGTATCTATCTACCGTTGTTGTGTTTTCATTCTTGTTCTGAGCATTTAATTTCTATTAATGCGGTTCCATTAGTTAACCTGTTGAACGCATTCTTTGAAAACAAACTTTTAATGCACTAAAGTTGAGGTCCTACAAATCAGGTGACCTATGAATGAGGGATCATAACCAGAATGTGAAGGTATTTGCGGTGAAGGATCATATATGGGAGTAGAATCTGCATCCCCAACCTCGTGAGGTGGAGAAGACATCTCAGGAATATCATCCTCATGATCTCTCATCGTGTGTGAATCAATGTGAGAAGTAGTCCACCCGGACTATCTATTTCTCTCTCCCAAAGGAGGAGGAGACATGGAAGGCAGAAGTCATACTAAATGACGAGAACAACGAAGTGCCAGGCCTGAATTCACAATGACTCAAAAATGAAAAAGACTCAATCTAATTACGCAAAGCCTAGGCAAACTAGCGTGCACAGAGAATACACCTATAAAATGTAAATCCAAATCACAAGCAAACAAGGGTAGGATATGTGAGCTCTTGAATGAAGAAGGAATGTCTTGCCTAGGAGAGGCTTGAGACTCCCATACACAACAAGCAGAGGTTTGTAAGCAATTATAGTGGCCCTCAGCTTCACGCATATAGCGATTGTGTTGTCCAACCCCTACCTAGCCAGGACACTTGCAGAATAACCTCTACGAAGTACCCCCTTGATAACCTAGGTAAGGAAACTAAGGTCACCTCGATATAATAAATGCTCAAGCGAACACTCGCAGGAAATATTGACCATATGGGCAAGGTAGCAAAGCCTAAAACTCTCGAAAGAGCCCTTAGATATGAATACAGTCTTGGAAATATCTCCGATGCTACTCAATTATTACTAGGGGTCATCCCAATTAATAACCGCTCACACTACCTCGTGCTTAACTCCCTTGTAAGAGGAGGATCTTGATAAAAACTGATTATATAAAGGAATTTCACACTCTCACCTGGAAGAATCAGAAAAGCCTTCTCAAGAGCTTGAAGAAACTAGAGAGGTCAATCATGATCTGAAGACTCAGCTGGAGGAAGCCAAGAGAACAGAAGAAATCTTGAAGAGACAGCTAGAAGAAAAGGAGGAAACAGTTCAGAAGCTGGAAATGGAAGTAGTTGGTCTCAGGGAGAAAGGTAAGAAACATGAAGCCTTGGTCAAGCTCCAGGACAGCTCAATTGTCCTAGATAAGATCTTAGATTGCCAAAGATCTCCGCTCGACAAGACTGGTCTTGGTTACAAGAAGAACAAAGAGAAACTTGAAGATGAGTCTTGGTCTCTGAAGACTCCAGTAGCAGGTACATCAACATCCAAAGCTGCTCCCCAAGCACCTGCACAGGACAACAAGGAGATTGGAAGTTCAAAGAAAAAACAAGGAGTTAGGTCTATTCGTCAAAGCAACTTCATCAAGGAAACAACTCCAAGACCCAGGTATGAAAGTGGTTTCAATGGTTATTGTTATTGTTGTTTTAACTTTGGTCATAAGGCTATGGATTGTAGGTTCTATGGAAGGAGAAGGGCTGGAAGCCCCAATGTCTCAGTGAGATGTTGGACATGCAATCAAGTTGGACATGTTGCTGCCACATGTCACACATTGAGATGCTACTCTTGCAATGGTTTTGGACACAAAGCGCATGAATGTGCCAGTCAAAGAAGCCAACCAAGAAGAAATACTCCATACATATCAGCAAGAAGATTTGAAAATCAGAAGATAAATGCCTACGGTCAGGGATATGCTCAGGCATGGAGAAATGAAGTGGATCAAAGAAGTATTGGAAGTTCCAACAGCTCAGTTAGGTGCTGGTCATGCAAAAAATTTGGGCACAAAGCGCAAAACTATTGGAATGATATGAGAAGACTGACATATAGCTCAGCCAAGAAAACCAGCAAGGACAATTAAGGAACAGATGTTCAAAGGACAGATGCCAAGAAGCAGGTATGGATAAGGAAGACCGAGCAGTTGCAGTTAGGAGACGTTGATCAGAGCAGGGAGGATGGCTTCCATATGGCAAGCCAAGTGTAAGGTCTCTCAAATACCTTAGCACACCTTGAGTTCATGAGGCTGGAGAATGAACTCAAAGGAGAAAGGATGGTTACTCCAGGCATAGAGACAGGTCCAAGGATCGTGCATATTGACAGGGGGAGCAGTTAGCAGTGATCAGAGAATCCAGAGACAGGTAGGTGGACACCCTTTGCCATTGATGCCAAAGGGGGAGAGATGAAGTCAAAGGGGGAGCATGCTCATAGGGGGAGCATGAGTTGTTGTCATCAATGACAAAGGGGGAGATTGTTGATTGATTTGTCATTGATGCCAACATATGACTTGCATGGCCCTTTCAGTTGGTATTGATACCACCAATATCTTGCAGTGGACAAGCTAGATAATGTGGAGACTTGAGTATTGGTTCCCACAAGTAGTGCGGTGTGATTCACATCTGAGGTTTTTACTCTTATGATGATGAAGACATGGTGAAGACATGATGAAGACATGGTGTTATGGTGATAGGCACAAATGACCCATTATGTGGTCATTTGTTGACGATGAAGCTACAAAGACATGTGTGGGACACTTGCACCCATTCCCGCAAGTTGGATGATGGCCTTGACAATCTTGAAGTTTTAAAATAGTCAACCTAGTCAGTCAATACAATAACAATAGGTGCCCCTAAAAAGGGGGATGGTAATTTTGTATTTTTTGGGGTGAAATGTAATCAAATAAAAAGAAGGGATGATTTTAAATAAAATAGTACAAAAATGTACTTTCCTCACTTTATGGAAAATGATCATCTTAGTGGTGTATTTGGGGTGAAATAAAAAAAATATAAAAAAAAAGGGGGTGATCAAAATAAAATATAAAAAATATATTCCTTAAAAGAAGGAAATGTTCATTTTCCTTTTCATATAAATACCCTCACGTGTCTTCATTTCTGAGAGAGGGAAGCGAGCTCAATGATTCTTTCTCTGAAGCAGTAGAAGGAAAGTTCTGGCAATCAGCGAGGAAATTCTCAGCAATTTTTGGCATGAAATTTTTGGGTGAACCTCTGAGACGGCCACAGATCGATGAAGGTGTAATCTAAAGCTAAATCTGGATAGACTCGGGGCCTAAAACATGGAAATTTTACGCTGGCTGTCAAATGTTCACGCTGGCTGTCAAATTGGAGATACCCGGTTTACATGATTTAATAGGTGACAAATCGGCATCTGGACTCTGCATCTTCGCCCGTGAACTGAGCATTACATGCTGGATAACTCCCTTCCACCCATGCATGTGTTAGGGAATCTGTGAGGAGGTATTTCTTTGGAAAATGTTGAGAATGAGATCTGGAAAAATCGGTGATTCGATGAGTATCTCAGTTATGTACGTTCTGGGGTTTATGATCCATGTGGCGAATCTAGTTTTCCTGCATCCTCCACGGCTTGATACTGTGTGCACTGGGTCGCATCCATATGAGTCTCTGTAGGTATTGTTGTGGGATCGACTTAGATCTGAATCCTACCATTTGATTTACAAGTCCATGTATGCATTGTATGTTGGATCCACTTAGATCGAAACCCGCCCAATTATTCTCCAAGCTTGCATATGCATTGTTGATTGGAGCGACTTGGATCTGAACCCATAGTGCGATTTTTAGGCCTGCGTATGAATCGTTTGGTTGGATTGACTTCGATGGCATGGTATGATGGATCAACGGAGATCTGAACCCATCGTTGGACTCCCAAGACTACGTGTCCAGTCTATTTTTATATTTTTATTATGGAACGTTGTGGTCTGGAACCATCGTCTTCTTAAACAATGGTGCAAAGAAGAACAGTTAGCTTCTGCATATTTTATCTATAAGGCAGCATCTGATGGTGAACTGCATTAATATCTCAAAAAGTTTTAAATTTGGAGCATGAGGTGATGCAATTGAAAAATCATATTTATACTCAAGGAAATCTTGTCCAAGAGCTAAAGGCTGGAGTTTGTCTTGAGGCTTTATTAAATGAGACATGTGCTGCTGTTTATGGTGAACCTGGAAATTTTGAATCAGGTCCTTTGGTTGGTTATTCAAACTCCAGTGAAGATCCTTCACTTGGTGATCTAGAAAATCATTCAAATAATCTTTGTGAGGTTTTCGATGTTCCTCTGGCAGAGCATAAAGTGGATGAAGCTTTGGCTATTTTAGATGCAGAGGATGGTGCTTTCATCACCAGAATTCTTGTTATATCTTCCAGCTTAAGGCCAAACTCGCTGAACAGTTTGCTGAGATTGCTGAACAGCCTGCAGTGCATGGCTCTGAGCTACGGAAAGCATTTTCTGAAATATAGAGCATGATGAAGAATGCTGAGATATGACGAAGAATTTCTATGGAGTATATTTGCAGCAGTCAACAGTCCAATCAACAGATGGAAATTTCAGTGATCAACTCAGGTAAGTATTCGGTGGTTGCAGCAGATTGTGGATAAACATTTTTTGTTCTTATATTTGTATCTTCCCTTGCCTAGGGCTCCTCCACAATATAGCCCTAAATGTGATAGCAGCAGCAATAAAGAACAGTCCAAAATTGCAAAAATCCACAAGCATACTAGCAGCAGACATTCGGTGACAACACCAAACTCATGGATTGAGATTTTGGAACAATCAGTTTTTGGAGTAGTTTGCTTGGTAAAACTAAGCCCCAACTCAGTCTGCAAAAACAACAGTAAAATGGCAATTGTTGACTGAAGAAACAATGACCTAGGGTTTTGAAGGTCATCCTCTATCTCAGTTACAGCCCAAGCTTAAAATGGGACTCACACAGGTGTTGTCATAAAGACAGTTGGCAAGTTTTCTTTGTCCAATATACATCCATTGCTACCTTGTTGAGAATGATGTTGATGTCAACAAAAGGCAAGTGTATGGATGAGCAGGTTGACCAGCAGAACGATGAGCAGTGAGCAGCAGAATTTCAGCAGAGTTGAAGTGTGCTGAGCATAGTTGATATGCAGCGTTGATAATGACCAGCAGGGATGAATAGTAGAAGATGGGCAGAGAAGATGAGCAGCTTTGATGGGTCAGAGATTTCTTGTGTGACAAAAGTATACTGTTTGTAAAAGCAAGCTTGTCTTGCTTTTGAGGTTAGGATACCTCAGTCACTTCTTAGCAGGGTCTAAGAGAACCAGGCAGGGTCCTGGATTAAGAGCAGGTGCTCTATTTATCAGTAGGTGCTGATTTCGCCTAACGGTTGTAGCCGGACATAATAATACAAAAGATTACAAAATTACATTATGCTGTGTCTGTTGTGTTTCTGATGATCTAAGTGCTTTTGATTTATGAATGATGATCTAGAAGATGTTTTGTTTATTGATGAATTGGTAGCTAACCCTGATAAACTGTGAAACGGTTAAAAAATTGATTGCACACTGATTCACCCCCCCCCTCTCAGTGTCTACACAAACAAGGGTAGGATATGTGAGCTCTTGAATGAAGAAGGAATGTCTCGCCTAGGAGAGGCTTGAGACTCCCATACACAACAAGCAGAGGTTTGTAAGCAATTATAGTGGCCCTCAGCTTCAACGCATATAGCGATTGTGCTGTCCAACCCCTACCTAGCCAGGACACTTGCAGAATAACCTCTACGAAGTACCCCCTTGATAACCTAGGTAAGGAAACTAAGGTCACCTCGATATAATAAATGCTCAAGCGAACAGTCGTAGGCAATATTGACCATATGGGCAAGGTAGCAAAGCCTAAAACTCTCGAAAGAGCCCTTAGATATGAATACAGTCTTGGAAATATCTCCGATGCTACTCAATTATTACTAGGGGTCATCCCAATTAATAACCGCTCACACTACCTCGTGCTTAACTCCCTTGTAAGAGGAGGATCCTGATAAAAACTGATTATATAAAGGAATTTCACACTCTCACCTGGACAGACACATAAATGTTTCGTTTAGTGATCTTGGAGAATTTACTCACAATGAACTATTCCAAGACCCTAAAACCTAATGTTGTTGGTGCACCCTATAAAAGAAAAGTGTGTAATTCATTTTATTATGTGTTGATTTTAATTGGCTTATTACTCAAAAGGGAAAATGGCCGTGCAATTGGTCATGCAACTAATGAGGTTATGATGCAACAAGAAGTAAAATGCACACCTAACAATCAATGCAAATGCACTTTGTCGAATGAAAAATGGAGTATGCTACTACGTGAAGTGAGAAATTTTCCTTCAAATGAATATGCAATCATTCCTATATGAAAATATGACTAATACTTCTCCAAGGAAACCTAATGCAAGTAGCATGCAAAATGGAAAATGCAACAATGCATAATGATGCAAAAAGCAAATGTTTTTTGTATTTTTTGAATTAAAATGAGATAATAAATAAAAGTATGACTCTACAACCCCCAGAATCTGCAAGCACTATCAGATAGCACTCAGGAAAAGCACTAAGGTAAAAGAGACCTAATGCACTAATCCAAAAACAAAAAATAGAAAATGAAATGACAAGAACATTCTCAAAAAATTCAAACTAAAAATCATCTCTGGTCAGAAACAGAGGTGTATACAGACTCTTGAAGCATCCAAGAAGACTCAGCAATCATCCAAACTCACCCAGCAACACTTAATCTACCCCAAAAAGGAAAAACTCAAGGCATACGCGATTGTGTGTAGAAACCCACATATATATGTGGATATCCCAGTAAAAACCGTGTGTACACGTGACTTTGAAGACAAAAATTGCATACACGAAGAAAAAGAGCTAAAAAAAAGGTAAACAGACAAGATGAGACAAAATTTACTTATATCAGACACTACTAGGCAAACATACCCCCAGAATCGACTCAGAAACAGAGAAATCAGAGCAATTCAAGAACATTGAATGCCGATAAAACCCCCAAAGGAAATGACTAGGAACTTCCCAGTACGGTCGTCAATTATGTTACGGTGAAAAATTCCTATGGCTTGGGGTACCAAAACAAACAGAGTAACCTCAAAAATAAATCCTTTCCCATATGCAAGAGAAATAAAACATCTAACACTAAAGGATCTCGAAACATACCTTATTCCGGATGGTTGATGTAGATCCCCATTGAGCTTTTCCACTCTCGCTTGTGTTAGAAATTTGCTTTCTCAACATTCAACAAACAAGACAAGCATGCTATATAATGGTGTTAGACCTACTCTAGCATATATAATCAATAACATATAATCATTTAAAATCATCTATGGATTCAATATTCATTTAAAGGCACATCATTGGACAGGAAAAGATATTTCTATTAATATAAATCAGAGATTACAATGCTGACAACCTCATCTATGAATCAGAGAAATTGAGTCCTCCACCTGGGCCTCCACCACTTCAATCCTTCATCTCTCGATAGAAAGCTCACAAGAAAAGGAAATCTTGGGAAGAACACAAAATTCTCCAAGGGACAAAGGGATGTAGACTCAAGTATAAGCTCCTGCAACAATGGACTATAGTTTTCTTGCTCTTCAATTCCTCCCCCTTTCAATGTATTCAAAGGGTTCCTTATATAGTGCTTCAATGGGGTAATGGAAGGTTAAATCCGAGCAATCTCAAGTCATATGGAAGGCAAAGAGACAAGTGACTTAGATCCACAGCAAGGAAAACTCCAAAACTATTTGGCCTTTTGCACACATCCCCATGTACACGGGTTTGAGGGTCATATCTGTGTATATATGTAAAAATAGGTTTAAAATTTGCATATGGAAAATAATGCATGTTTTTGGGGATGATCTTGGAAAAATCAAAGGTACAAAAATCGTCCATGGGGTCCAAAGAGTCTTTAGAGGGATACGGAAGGCCATAAATGTGTGATCCATCATGTGTGGTAAAATTAGCTGTAACAAGGTGCTAGGGACTTGACCATCATTCTTATTCTCAAGTGGAAAATTACTGCGTAGATGGGTTCCTTCACATCCCCAAAATTTGAGTGGTTCCTTTAGATTTTCCCTCATCACTCTAGATAGCTCAATCACAACTTTTGATAGATGCCTTTGCTGCTTTAAGAGGTGAGCAGGTTTAAAACCTTTCTTCCTTGGGTTAAGCTTCTCATTTGTCTCATGGTAATTTATCCTACTCCCTTTTGTCTCTATTAAGTTATGCCCAGAGTTTATCTGCCTTTGGAGCTCTGCCAAACTCTGTAGTATGATTGAGGTCATCTGGTTTTTCTCTACCAGATATTTGACCAACCTTTTATTTTCTTCTTTGCAATCCTGCAACTCTACCCTCAAACTTCTTATAGTAGTTGCAGCATCTGGGGAACTCTCTTGTTCCCACTTCCCAATAGCTTTAGTTCCATGACCTTGGACATAGTAAGGTAGCCTTACATTTCCTTCCTCATGTGGACAAATCCGACGTAAATGGGGTCCTCCACATCTCCAACATTGGAGTGGCTTTCTACCCTCTTGTGGGTCCCTTGGATTTTCCCCCATAGCATCCTTCCCATGTCCATAGGGATCCTATGTATCATCCATGTTGTTATTATTCTTGGCGTTGATCTTCTTTGACCCTATTGGTCAGACCAAGATCAACTTTTCAATATGCACTATGACTCTGCAAAATGTGATAACAATAGCATTTGTTAGTCAATCTCAGAAATTCAAACAATTACTTACCAACTTCTTATTGCAGGCATGAATAGTCAATATCGTAGTAGAATTCAGATCACGATCACAGTGCATTTCATTGGGTTGGCTAAGTTTATCAATTATACTAAATAGCACTCTTTCTTGCTATAGTTTTCTTTCTGCAACCAATTGTGTTGGAACATTTATACCAATGATGCAACTAGTAGCTTTGTCAAATCACAACCTAGGTGTTCTTTTCCATTTTTATCTGTTCAACTTGGCCCATTTAGGACCAATGTTGTAACCAATAGCTCTGATACCATAATTTCATGTACTCATACCCCGTTATCATGCGGAATAAAAAAAAATTCCCACGAGACCATTTTCGTTCTTTGAAACATAAGGCATGACCATGAAACACTCCTCCACATTCATGTTCTGATAACACACGGTCATTGAATTCTGCATGTAAATTCTCAAAATTCCCACTAGCATAAAAGAAATATCTGAGAGGATATCAAACGGTGGAGAAAAATCGTAGTGGAGATTGACGATCATCATTTCTTCCGCATCTAGAAACATATCAACGACTGAGAATCCACCTGCAAAAATCAATGGTGTGGAAAGACCGAGTTGTAGGACCGAAAAGTTAAGAAGATTGCAATCTCACATCCCGCATCCTGCATCGAAAATAGATCAATGGTAGAGAATAATCCTGCAAGAATCGACAGTGCGGAGAGCTTTATTTGCAGAATAAAAAACATATCAAAATTTCACTCTCGCACCCCACATTCCACATCCCACATCCCGCATGCGGAATGACCATTGTGGAGATCGAAGTTGTGGAAATCAAAATTTACCATAAGTCATTTTTGCATCCCACATCCCGCAAATTGTGAAAAGCAGATTTATCCAAAAAACATTTTCGCATCCCGCATCCCGCATCCCGCAAGTTGCGGAAAGGGAATTGCGAAAGGGAAAATGCGGAGTCCAAACTTCTACAAAGCACATTTACACATCCTCCATCTTGCATCCCATAAGTTGCAGAAAGGGAATTGAAAAAGGGAAAATGTAGAGTCCAAACTTCTGCAAAGTGCATTTACGCATCCCACATCCCGCATCCCACAAGTTGCAGAAGGAAAAAAATGAAGAAATTTGATTGGTTCATGAAAATTTCTAAGTTAAAAGCTGATTTTGAGCATTCAGGCTATCACCAATCCAGATGATCTAACTCCATAACAACTTAGAAAAATTCATTGAAATGAAAGTACATACTCATATACATCATTCATGAAATATACAGTTGCATTAAATACATTCCATTCAAGCATTCATCATATTCATATTCATTTAGAAACAAGTACAGTTGTAGGGATTTAAACACAAGGAATACTTATCTTTATCAGAAGCTTGTCCCACAATGAGCTATGTCACTGCAACGTTCCACCCAACCATAGGCGAGTGTGCTCCTTAATCTCTCAACATCACTGCCACCCCCGAGCTGGGCATGATTTCAACAAGGAACTAGGGGACACAAACTCACACACAACAAGACTATACACCCACAGTCAAACCAATAATCACATCCCAACACAGTCATCCCAATACTAGATGAGTTCTTGGAATTGATCAGCCAAGCCAACACAAAGATGCACTACACAACAAAAGACAAGTTCCGGGTATGGATAAAACGTCCTAGGAACCCAAAATTGAATATGGGAAATGGGGGAAATAATCCAAGAGACCCATATCATTCATAAAATGTTGGATGGATTTCCAAAGGAAAAGACGACCTCTGTTCACACCCAGCTCGTTCATACCAAATGAAGAAAGCCTACACAACAATTACAAGTTCTGGGATTGAAAGAAAACATCATGGAAGCCAAAACAACAAGGAAAGCGGGGCTCAACAACCCTATGACCAAAATTGAATTCATAGACGTTCAATAGCTTCATGTGGGTGAAGATGGCTCAACAACCACTCTAAAATCGTGGTTCCCTCTTCAATATGCTGGGAATTGCCCAAAATGATTCTCCAGCCATGGCCGAATGAAACAAAATCAAAATCATGTCAGGGAAAAGTAGAGGATGGATGACTGAGAAGAGGAACAATCAGCTGCATGAGTGCCCACCTCATGAATGAAGGATGGATGATCAAAACATCCTCGCAGCCCCCCAGAAAATGTGAGGGAAGATTAAACGTGAATGCATGACAAAATGGCGTATGTTTTTGGGTGTTTTCTTTCCCATGCAGCCGAAACATGTTCTTCAAGAATGGGTGCTCTTCCCAATTCAAATTTTTCCCATACTCTTCCAATTACATACAATAACTACCCCAACCAAATTCTAGCATAAATAAATGGTTGGGAAGAAAGAAAAGAAAAAGGGTAGTTAACAGTTTTGATGGGTTTTCCCCAATGGCTCAAGGTTAAACATTCCCCCTCCTCTCTATCCCTAGGAAATCATGCCACCATTTCGTTATTTGTTGCATTTACATAGTTGGTTGTGGGTTTTTGCATATTACATGATGTTTACAAATGTGCTTTACTTAGAACATGAACCATAGGCATCAACCATGATCACCTATACGCCAAACATTAATAAATGAAAGGGCCTTGGCCTTGAGCTCCTTTCCATAATTCCATATAATATTTACATCATATACATTTAATGCAAATGGGTTCAACACTAGAGTGTTATAATGTGCAAGGCCCTCCTAAACCATGGGTTGTCTAGAAGGCCTTGCACATGGTTTTAAAACCATGTGCAAGGCTAACATTTTTTTGTGGATAATTCAATTTTTTATTTTTTTATTATTTTCGTAGGTAGGAACATTACAACATCTCCCCTATATCATGTTTTTTTCTGAACCACATATAATTAAAATTTCTATTTTTTATTATATCGCCCTCATATTAGGTTGTTTTTTTTGTCCTGCATTTATTTTTGCGGATAATTAAAATTAAAATTTTTATTATTTTGTTAGTCTTGTAACGTTATATAATGTTACATAACGCTATGTAACATTACAAGATCTCCCCCATGCTGGGTTGTAGAGCGTATCTCGGTGCAATGAATGAAAAAATAAAATAATAATAACCACCATTATCTATCAACAATTTACACTACAACTACTATATCAAATAAATCCCCAAATGAATTACCTAGGATGAGTAAGGTAAACAATTCAATTCATCAAATCTGATTTCCAACTAATATGAATAACTTAAAAATTACTAAGAAACCCTAAATTTCCAAAACCTAAATAGTTTGGGCATTCCACTTTAATAGCTCTAGTGAACTATTCGCAATCACCTAGAAAATTGGAGTGTTAAAGGACAGAGAAAGCAATCCAATATTTATAAAACAACACCAATATATAGGGAAAATAGACAAGCATAGATACCTAGGATTGTCGAATTCATAGAGGTTCCCTCTTGGCGAGAAAATCATAACTCCCACTTCAACATCGCAAAGCACCGAGATCTTGTACACTCTCTTTAGCAATCCACTCCTACACTTTGAAAACATAACTTGTTTTCTAGTGGCGTTCTTAATCCTTTTTATTTGATTCTTTTCCCTCGCCATTTTTGTGTTCTCTTTCCTTTACCTATCTTCTAGTGGCATTCTCAATCCTTTTCATCTACACCTATTCTATCACCAATTTCATTCTCTCTTTCCTTTTCCATCCAAAATATTAAATCGTGAATGCTCGGATTGGGAATGAGAACCTCAAGAGGCGAGAAAATTTGGATCTATTATTTTAAAACCCATTAAATGCCTCAAAATATTGATCTACATCCATCAAGTATAAATACCATCACAGTGGATCTAGGATGGAGATGAGGGATCCAAATTATTCTTTTACTTCCTAAAAACAAAGGCTGTGAAAGAGAGGTTGCTTGCTCTCCATAGAGAGAATGGGTCCCATGCTGACAATATATTTATATTATAAATAGATGTGAGGTGTGAGCACACGCAACAATCAATTTATTCCATAATACATCAATTGGTTTTGTACATGCCACTCGTATTTGAGTAACCAGTTTTATAACTTCATCATCATTCCATTTGTGCATATCCCACAAGAATGACATTTCAGGGACCCTCTATCGCTCCATGAGCATTCACCATTTTGATATTGTCAGACTTACAGTAACATCGTATTCCCAATGACTACTTCCTTCTCGTTTATATGATCTTCCAACCTCCTAGTTCAACTAGAGATATTAGATGAGTTCATCTACTGTGGAGGAATTTTTTACCAGCCAGTTACTTGTAGTGCACAACATTTCGACCGAGTCTCGACTAAAATAATTAACGGATTTGGAAACTCTAAGATTACTAATGTTATTTTAAAAACCCATTAAATGCCTCAAAGGCTTGATCTACATCCATATAGTTGTATAAATAATATATCAATGCTATGAGCAATGACGCTAAAAAGAATCACAGGAAATAGATATTGCTACTAAGAATTCTCACAAGCATACACAGGAAAAATATAGAGAAGAAAAGAGATTGAATCACATGAATGAAGAGATGAATATTGGTGTGTATCCTTCCATTGAATAATGATTAAAAATAGTTTGCATAAATATTACATCCCTCATATGAAAATCGAGTTGTATGGAGACAATTCATAAAGCTCAAAAAGGCCGACTTACCAAAATATAGCAAACCCTCATAGGTGGCTAAAGCACTTCCCAAATCTATCAAGGACCTCACAAATTGGAAAAATCATGAGTGAGTTTTCAAGGAGATGGAAAAAACATGCTAATCCTAGAAAATGGAGGAAATATTATGAAGGATGGGTTGGAAACAAAAGCACCCAGTTTCCTAGTTTGACTAGCTTTACCTTATCCATAGAAAAATAGAAAAAGCAGAATAAAGCAGAATCTACTATAAAGTACTGTATACTAATTCTGGATGGTCAAAAGATAGTCAAGATCATCCTAGAACTAGAAATAAATCATTCCTAGTATATATATGGCATGTATTGACTTTAAGGTGCAAGTGGATGCCAACTAATTAAGCTAGTCGGTGAATAATTAATCAAATAATGATTAATTATTTTATAATAAGTTATGAGTGGGTTTAATATATTCCAAAACCCCCCTATAAGTCTGACTTTATGATGGTATGACAACAAAAATATATATGCATATAGGGCCCAGCAACAAGGCTATGGTCACCTTTTAACAATTATTATGTCCAGAAAAGTGAGGAAAGAGGCAAAACCACATGGGGAGAATCCTCCCTCAAGATAGGACAAGGCAAAAAATTTTAAATATGTCTTCAAAATATATTCATATTCACTTTAATGAGCTGAATGAACTTCTTTTGGATGAAATACTTGTTGAAGAAATCATGAACTCCATGATCATGCACTGGAGTGTAGAACCAGTAAGAAGGAAGAGGAGAGGCTCCTTGTATCTCATGAACTGATTAAGTATGATCATTATCTGAATGCTTCTTGATGCTGTCAAAATCTGATCTAAAAACATAATTTGAAATGGAAAAGAGATCCATGCATACTCCTTTCCAAAGAGTACAAAAATTAAGACAATTTATTTCACACCCAATTCCCTAAATAACTCCAAAATTGTGATGTGAATCACATGTCAATCTTCCAATATGATGTAGCACCTTTCCAGATCTGATATGAGTCTGATAAAAATATTATATATCAGAAAAATTAGCATATATAACAGCAAAGATGAAGTCTTTAGTGGCTCCATGAGGATATAGGGATAGACTAGGAAAATTATGAGCAACTATAGAAAACTGATAAGGGTAAAAATTTGAAAGATGGATGGGCATAAGATCTGAACCATAAGTATTTAGAACAGATCCAAACATGTTTAATATCAGTCCAAATATTAATAAGGACATGGATAACCAGCCACTGAAATATAGGAAAGACTTTAAACCATGTAAGATAAATATCACTGCATAAGAGACCAATGAGGAATCAAGTAGTGAACTTGAAATTTGTATAGTCTTAGGATTATTCAGAGCTATGGTAGATGGTATATATGGTGGTATGATATGTGTATCAACCTGAAAATATTCTTCTAAATCAGAATCCAAAGGATCACATATAAGCATATCAGTAGACTCATGGGAATACACTAGTAATGAATCCTTTGTATGAAAGGAGGAAAGAATGAGATGTTCACAATCTTCAAGAAGGTTCTAAGTATTGATTCCAAGAACAAAGGAGGAGATGCTGAAGCACATGATATCAATTAAGTTAATTGGTATGACACAAATAAGGTTTGATTTGGCTAAGAAAACATCCTGGAAATCACTGGGTTGCGCACCATCAATGAGAGAGGTATGCACAAAGTGTGAAGGATCTGGCACATAGATCTCAAAATATAAGATAAGAGATTTAGAGAACAACGAATGGGTGATAGGATCATCATCAATATCAATATCAGCTCCATATGGCACTTCTTTTTCATCATTAGTATCACAAGAAGAAAAATCACCTTCAAGAGACACAGAAAAAGATGGCTCTTCAATATTTGCTTCTTGATTAAAGGAGGAAGCATTCAAATGAAAGAGGGTAGCAGCAACATGAACTATATGAGAAAATTATTCATCATGTTCAACTTCATCATAGAATTTAGAGGCCAAGAAATATTGAGAGAGAGAACAAGAGGAGATGTTGGGTTTGCTCCATGCTTCATCTTCTATTTCCTGCAAACCAAAAGCTTTGTCCAAATTCTTCCAAAGCTCAAATGGATACTCAACAAAATATACGACATAATATATATTTGGAGACATTATTAAACACATAATTCCATAATCTCTATCACAATTATTTTTCCAATCAATATTCTCTTCATAAGACTCGGGTTCGCTCAATGCACCAATGGAGACATCAAATAGAAATTGCCTCTTCAAGTATGCGCTCATCTTTGGCTTCCAATCAGCATAGTTGAAAGGAGATAGTAGAGGAAATTTTGAATCCATATAGAATTTGTTGATATGCACTAGTATATACTCTCTACAACCTGCAAAACAAACTAGGAGAAAATATTGTAAGCTAGACAAGCTCTTCTTCAGAGAGGGATAGGAGACTGGATGAGCTTCTCAACTCTGTAAAACTTGATCAACCTTGCTGCTCTGATACCATGTAGAAGATTGCAAGTTTGTGCTCCCTGTAGATATAATACCATGTATAAATAATATATCAATGCTATGAGAAATGATGCTAAGAAGAAGCACAAGAAATAGATCTTGCTACTAAGAATTCTCACAAGCATACACAGGAAAAATAGAGAGAATAAAAGAGACTGAATCACATGAATGAAGAGATGAATATTGGTGTGTATCCTTCCATTGAATAATGATGAATAATAGTGTACATAAATAGTACATCCCTCATAGGAAAATTGAGTTGTATGGAGACAACTCATAAAGCTGAAAAAGGATGACTTACCAAAATATAGAAAACCCCCATAGGTGGCTAAAGCACTTCCCAAATCTATCAAGGACCTCACAAATTGGAAAAATAATTAGTGATTTGTCAAGGAAATGGAAAAAACCATGCTAATCCTAGAAAATGGAGGAAAAGTCATGAAGGATTGGTTGGAAACAAAAGAACCGAGTTTCCTAGTTTGACTAGCTTTACCTTATCCATAGAAAAGCAGAATAAAGTAGAATCTACTGTAATTGTTGTATAGTAATTCTTGATGATCAAAAGGTGGTCAAGATCAACCTAGAATTAGAAATAAATCATTCCTAGGATATAGATGGCATGTATTGACTTTAAGGTGCAAGTGGATGCCAACTAATTAAGCTAGTGGGTGAATAATTAATCAAATAATGACTAATTATTTAATCCTAAGTTATGAGTGGGTTTAATATATTCCAACACTAGTCTAAATACTGGCTTGCGAACCACCCTTGTCTAGTCCATTATTAGTACAATTTCTTACCTATCTTGTCATCATGCCATTGACATAAATGCATTGTATTCATATCTATCATGCACTGCATTCATATCATAGCTGTCATGCAGTAAAATTGAAGAGAGAATGTTGGCAAAAAAACGATAGGAAATACAATGATAATAAAATATTATTTAATTGATTAACGTTGTAAACATTACTTAACCAAAATCTAATTAAACTCTGTGACGATATTGGGCAATTATGTGACCCATCCACTATGTGTAGGGCCGTATCCTATAGGTGCAAATAGATTTTGATGGGAAATGAAAAGAATTACCCTTATTTTGAAAATTTGAAGTTTAGTTAGACCTTCCTACTGGACAAGTAATTTCTAAATTAATTTTTTTTACGAGTAAATTTTTTTTAACACTTCTAGGACAGGATAAATCCCTTTGGAAGGGTTGGGACAAGTTCAAATTTGACCGTTGGACCCAATAATGTTTATGTGTGTGAATGAACATGATTTAACGAACAAACTTGCATGATTTGATATCACTCATGTCTAGAATGACCCTTCATGATAATCTTATCTCACACTCGATTCCATGAACAATTAGGATTAAAAAAACCCATATGTCTAATTTAATATTGGTCATTTGTGGTAATTAGGGTCCCTATATTTTATTCCTTGCACTTATATTCCCACAAATTATTTATAATTGATTTTATGAACAACTTGATTGAATCCCATCCATTGGTCATCCTCTAACTCTCAAACGACACTATGAACACAATAATTTGGCATTGGAGTTTCTATTAGCTAACAAAAATATATTTTTACTAATCCTAGAGGTATTTCTTGATTTTTCCCAAATAAAACTAGTCATTCCTACTGATAACTTAAAGATATACGTCATTACGTTGTTAAAATACCAATATCTGATGAATAAAACCGGGATTTTCATTTAAGCATTTCGTCAAACACTTCATGTGCAAACTCTAATTTTTCCCTGTCACTATTGATTTTGGCCCATGCATCCCCAGTGTTGAAACCAAGAGATGTGATAACACTTCATAGAATCCCCATCCATCATTCCAAATATAGGGGGGTAGATACAAATTTCATGTTTCTAAATTTTGCTCCATTGAGCCATTAATCGAATTCAAAGCTAGTTTAAGCCTGCCATGTGCAACATAACTCAAAAATGTATGTGCAAGTGCATGAATGTAAAATGCAACAAAATTAAAATTATACTTCACACACACATCATGCATGAAGGATCACAATCATATCAGGAAGTAACTGTATTCATTTTGCATTCATAGACAAAAGAATACTTATCTTTTAATAGAATAATATCCAAACAACTAGTTGTGTATGAGAAATTTTGTACCCCAACATAGGTATTAGCTACAGATACCACTCTCAAGTTGGGTTATGAGAAAACTAGGGAAAATAAAGAACCTACAAGCTTCTCTCTCTCTACCCAAAACCCATTTCTCTCCTTCTTACCAAATCTACTCACCATTGAGCACTACAAGGATCGCACTCAACCATCCTAGCCATGGAATTATAATCCACTACCCCACACAATATAAATAAGGAATACTATTTATTTTCTCAATAGTCCCTCATAGTACCCAACAACCCTTAGAGTCTCTTCAATGTGTGCAAAAGGAGTCCAACTTGCTCTCTACTTTTAGAGAACCTCCTATATGATCAATTCATAGCTTCTCAAGCATCCTATACTAAGAAAATAAATAGTGGGTAAAGTTTCCTATCTTTGCTAGCCTCTATGCTCACTTACAACTATGCTCTTTACTCTGATGTCGGTAATTTCCTCTTCACAATGTTAATTTTTAGTTAATTTCATAATCTAGTAATTTATTATTGAGAAAAAAAACATGAAACCTCTATGTAGTGTATGAGATATGAAGAGTAAATTATTGTTACACCCCAATGGAAATGAGAGGATTGGTGAAAAGACAATTGGAATTAATTTTTACCATAGAAGGAATGAGTATTATAATTGTGATAGAAGCATATTCATCCCTACATGACAATCCAACCATGTGGTCCTTATAGAAATATTTACATCATGCATGCCTAGTCATTGACTAGTCGATCCTTGGCCTTTGGCTCCACACTAGCATATTTACATGACTTACATAGATTTTATTTAATACATTCCAAAGGTAAAAAAAGGAGGTATAACAAAAAAATTGTACGCAAACCCCATCCAATTAGAGATTAACCCATCTCCTTAAGGAGATATATCTTCTCCTACCATTCTTTTTAGATGTACAAATATGACACATCCAAAGAGAGGTAAGTGAAGTAGAAGGAAAAATAGCTAATATAGGGTAAAATACAGGGAAAATTGTTGTAAGGATCCATACTTAATTAAAAGTGTTACTAAACCTTGGCAAATGTTACAAATTCTTAAAATGTCAATTATAAAATATTTAGTGATATTTTTCTATAAATATTTCAAATTCTAAGGATTTTATAAATTTTGTATAATAATTTGGTGATTTTTAGAGTGAAAAAAAAATTACCTCATCAAAATTGGGTGAAACAAGGCTTCAAAAATCCAAATTGGTGAATCTTTTCATTTTAGAGAAAAACATGGAAAAGTAGCCAATGGGATAAATTTTTCCACTAAAATTTTCCTTGGAAAAATCTATATGGGATCCAAGAGATTAAAAGGATTAATAATATCCTTGAGATTATCCGTACAAATTCCTTTCAAGTTGAGGAAAAAGATTGTTAAGGAGAAACTAGGTGTTGAGGTGAAAGGACCCCCACAAATTCTCAAAGAGAGCAAGTGAGAAGGACTAGTGATCCTTTTCAATATACATTTTGTATCTCATGAAGAGAAATAAACCACTTAAGATATATGTCTACAAGAAAGAATGAGCATACATGGAAATGAAATGGAAAGTGGAATCTTGACCATTTGACCTTTTTGTGAGAATTTGTAATCCTTTTCATGTTGATTAAATTGACATTGTTGGAAACATAGATCAACACAGAAACACAGAGTTTGCAATTGGTTCATTTAAATAGAGAAATATGGGGAACAAATCCATGAATCAAAAGTGCACCAAAGATAGAGGTCCACAAAACCAAAGTAGATGTTTCACAAGATCGATAGATGAAAAGGAAGCCGCAAGAACTCAACCGCTCAAATAGAGCTCCACAAGAGAAAGTGTTCAGATTTTAATTGACTAAAAAAATAAGGAGTTATAAACAAAGGTTAAAGTTCACCATAGATTTTCAACCCAATAGCTAATAGAGACTGTAGAAGGACCACTTGCAGATCTAATGGTTGTAAGGAATTGTGGAAGACAATTTGCGGAAACTTGTTTCAAAAAAGTTGAAAAGCATCCCCACAACCCACAACCCGCAATTGCAAAAGGAAAGAGTTCTTGTAGATTGCAGAAAGATCATTGTGAAAAGGGTAAATGTAGGACCATGGCTCAAAAAAGTTGCAAGGCATCCCTGCAACCCACAACTCGCAATTGCAGAACGAAAGAGTTTCCGCGGATTCTGGAAAATGAGATTGTGGAAAGATCGTTGTGGAAGGTTAATTGTGGAAGGAGTTTGTGGAAGAAGGATGTGAAAGTGCACCCACAATTGTGGAAGGAATGCATGCTTGAAAATTACGGAAAGATGTTTTGCGGAAAGATAAACGTGGAAAGTTTGTTGTAGAAAGTCAATTGCAGAAGGATTTATGTTCGATGCTCCGAAATCGCGCGCCCACAAATTGCAAAAAGACGATTTGTGAAAAGATAAACACGGAAAGGTCATTGCGGAAAGACAATTGCAGAAGGATTTATGTTCGACACTGCGAAACCACACGAGAAATTTATAAAGAGTGGCATGTTCCTTTTATCACTAAAGTTGAACCTAGACTATTAAATTTCAAGCTTAGAGAAATCTTAATGATAAATAAAGATGACTAAAAATCAAATTTATAGCAATAAATGTAGGAAATAAAACAACATGGAAATCAATGAAACATATAAATCATTGAAATGCAAAACATATAATTAAATGTAAAATCCAATAACAGAAAACACCACGAGTATGAATTCATGAAAGAAACAAATCAGGTTATGCAACAAACTTTAAATGTAATTACATATGAAACATAAGAATTCTGGTATGGATTAATAAGACCATTCACAGAACAAAATCATGAACACAAGTAATTTAAATATTAAAGAAAAACTGGATCATTTGATCATAATCATTTCAAAGTAGTAATTATGTATTAAAGATACAAAATAGAAACATGCCTGTAGTTCATAACACAGTTTTGATCTCCATATTTGATTCCAGCCCTCTTTTCTGACCCGACTATCTCATATATACAATCATTTTCAAAATTCAAAATAGTTTCCAGATCCTTATCTCATGGATCTTGAATGACTTAAAATAACAAATATGTTTAGGTGGAATTAACTTAAAAGTCACATTAAAGTTTAAACTCACAAGTGGAATAGAAATAACAACCTTATCAAATGTCTATCAAATCTAGTGACTCAACAATAACCTAGATCTTTCATCAAATACACTTAGACACCTCAGCTAAAATAGTCATATCATGAATAACCTGAGATCTCTTTTTTAACCTGGAATACTCAGCATCCTTGTTCAGCTCCTTATTCTACAACTCTTTGTTCTAGTCTAATACCTTCTTATACTACTTCTGCAATGCTCTTTTCTTCTTCAACATTTATTTAGAAATAATGACAAGCTTCTGATAATCAACTTCTTTTTCCTCTAAATCCTCTCGCAATCTTTTATTTGCAATCATCAGGTTTTCATTTAAATCGTGCATATATTTATTTTGTTCTTTGTAAGACAACATAAATTTCTTTGTATGTACAAATTCTGGAATAATATCTGCCTCATCTGTATCCACAATGGTTTCTTCTTATGGTAAAGAATTTACACTTGAATCAACATCATTCTCAACATAATTTTGTTTGTTTGTGCAAAATGATTCTGGGATATGTTCAGCCATTCCTTGCAGTTCTATAAACTTTTCACCTTCTAAAATATGTTCTTCATTTATTAATTGAACTTTTTCTTTGCTCATAGACTCTTTTATGACCACCAGTTCACTATCTTCTAAAGGATTAAGTATAGGATTTGGGATTATTTCAACTTCAAGTTTAGTTCTCAACCGAGTTCTAGGTTTTGAACTCAAATCCACGCCTCTGGCTTTCATATTTTCAACTTACTTAACCTTTTCAATTTATTTTGAACCTACCCCTTTGTCATCATTCTTGGTAGCACATGTTTATGATAACTCATCATTTACCTCGGACTGTTGGAGGAGTCAGTCGATGAGCCGACTAGTCGAATAGCCGACTAAGAAGATGATATCAAAACATGAGATTAAGAACCGGTGGGAACGTAAGATAGCAAATTATTTGCAGAACTACGCAAGGAGAAACATATTAACCATTGCTCAGGCGAAGGAGAAATTCTTCACTGAAACACATGAGAACTTTGTAGAATTGGTACCCCATCTTTTGAAAAAAATTCTAGATGAAAAAGACGAAAGCAGCTAAGGACCAAGAGCTGCTGGAGAAACTGATTCAAGGGGGAAGAACAAACTTGTCAGAGTGGTTTGAAAAGATCATAGACGAATTCTATGAGGAACAAGCCATAGAAGAAAGAACTTCGGTTGAAAGTTTTCAAAAAATATTTTATACAGACCTTACTGAGCAGTTCCTTTTCTCCTTACGGACCCTGTTGTTCAAATTCTTGATATAAAAGGGAGTGGGTCATATCGTAGAACCTCGTCCGTCACTACACGAACCACCACCAAAATTCTAACTGGCTAGAGAAACAGAAAAAGTGGGAAAAATTCATTGCCAAAAGGGAGTGGGAGTACTTCCTAAGCAAATAAATAGAACAATCTGAGCTTCCTAAAGCGTCAAGTAGGCTATGGGGGGGTATCTAGGCATATGTCGCAGTAAATTGAAGAGGATTCGAGTCGACTAAAGAAGATACCATCAGCAGCGATGAAAATTCAACCTACAAAGGAAATCGAATGAACAGTGACACAAAAAGGTATGGTGGATTTACAGAAAGTAGAAAGAGAGAAGAGAACGGGCTATAGCACTGCAAAGAGGGATGACTACTAGGGTGGCATACTAGGAAAGAAATCCGCTAGATTCGGGTCATGACTGATCAGAAGAAGGCGTGGATGAAGAAGCATCACCCATGGAAGAAGAATTATGGATACAGTAGCATGAATCTCTCCAAATAGAAATTCCCTACGAGATAAGACCTCTATCTCCAGCAAATCCAAGTACTAGGATACAAGCCATTGTCGAAGAAACCTAAGACTAAGATTTGGTGCATTTGGTATATGGAGCCGACTAGACAACGAGGTAAATTGTTGATGTATATGTAACTTCGGAATGTATTCTTCTATGTATTTCATATATTGTAACCCGATGTTTATTCCGGGATGTTTCTATTATGTATTTGAGTCATGTGGTCATGCCCCGATGTTCCAATCGGGAGGATTAATAATGTAAACAAGTCATCTCAAGTCATTAGGTAAGTCCCCACAGTTTAAGGGGCACTTGGGTTATTATACACTAATTAAGGTGTAGGCTCAAGTAATTAATTATAAGTTAAGCCTACA